>ML312004.1:0-164863 GCA_005239505.1 Nicotiana paniculata | reverse complement strand
ACGCCTGGCTAACGCCAGGCACCCCCTGGCGTTTGGGGTCTAACGCCTGGCTAACGCCAGGCTCATCCCGGATCGCTCCTTTTCGACTCTTGCACGTATTTTCCGACGTTTGTGCTTTCATTTAGCTCGGCTTCCATTTCCAACTCACCTGCACATTAAATAAACTCCATTAGGCACACATGACGTGTATTTTTATCATTAAAGCACATAAAATGCAAGGTATATAATGCTTAAAATCATGAATTCTAGCCACACATCAGTACTCCCCTAGGGGGGGGGGATATGAAGTGATATGGCAATAATACAGAATTAAGTGGTTCTAGTGACTATGAAATGGTAAAGGAAGAATGCAGTAAATGAAAGATGAATGAGATGGCACTTATCCAAATCTTACAGATACGCTACAATTCAAGAATATTGTGCAAGCACGACGTCAATGAGAGGAAGTAAAGGTTCCTGCCCAAGCTGTTATTAATAAATAAGGAGCCAGTGCAAGACGCAAGATAAGACAAAGGAAATAACCTAAGAAATATTACAAGGAATATTGATATAAGAATGGGCCAACGAGTAGTTAGTAATTGGTCAGGAAGATCCCGGTTATGTCTAAACAGGAGGTTAAAGACGAGCCATCAGATCGTGTGAGATAAACATAGTAGAACCAAACATGGAGAGTTCAGCCTCGAAGAATATCATTATAATACTTGAGATATATTCAAACAAGAGTCGGGGGTAGTTAAAGATACGTATGAATGTGGGATAAAAAAAAGTGCCACTGGGAAGGCAGTCAAAATATCAGTTCAGAAGCAACCATACAAGCACAAGTGCATGGAAGTAAGCAACTATGGATGATTATATGCAAGTAAGGACATCAAAAAGGTCCGTAATAAGCTCACAACTTTACGAGAGTCAAGGGTTCTCCCTAAGTACTACAATGAAAGACTAGCTGAGAAGATAAGAAAGAAGGCTTCAACCTAAGCATAACGATCTAAAGAGTAAATGGTTGTATAACAACAATCTCGCAACAGCATTGTAAGCATTCCAAAGGAAAGTGGCACCTACCGTGGCTAATGAACGGGAAGTAAATTTTAAAAGTAATATTCGAGATCATATGAGTTGTATGAAAACTCTGGCAAATGTGGGCACCAAGATAAGCTAAGTATAGACGCAAAAGGGGGGGGGGGCAGAAAGACCAGGAAAAGTAATAGCTTACTTTGAAAGAAAGCTAAGATGAAACGAAAAAAGTTATTCAATCAATGATCCAGGGTTAGTTATGTTATGAATGCACTCAAGATTTCAGAATATTATCCATTCATCATATATGTTGGCAATCGTACAGCCGTAGAAGACTCCGGTATAAGTTAAAAGAAAGGATTAAGTTCAATTCATGGACAAAGATTGAATTGTTAGATGATGGTATCATGGATATTCCATAGTGTCCATGAAAGGCTAAAGTAACACCATGAGCTGCAGATCGGAAGATAGCTTAAGCATAAAGGCTGATCAAAAGGAGAGAGAAACTAAAAAGTTACATCAACAAAGTAAATTAGGAATTTGATTACTGAACCCAGAAAATTATATTACTCGTGATTAAGAATATTGCAGGTAATATCAGAGGTACAAGAGAGATAGTACAGTAGCCATATTCTATAACGGCTCTATGATAAAGCCCGTTAGAAGGGTACCGGCCTCATAAGGAGTTAGTATGAAGCTCCCATCGGATTGTGTATGCACCAGAGGTGCAAGTATTATAATAGAGCTTCAAGTTAAGGACGTGAATTATACCTATGTGGAAGGGAGGTCATGAAAGAGGTAAAATATGCGATGCGATATTTTAAGGTAAGTAAGGTAAAAGTGAACAACATACAAGATACTCAAAGGCAGAAGATCGTGAGTAGTCCATGCTTCAGATAGAAGGCTAGAAGCACCAGGATTCAATATCCAGGCATGATAGCAGCGTCGTCAGTGGCATACCTTCCAGCCTATGGATTCTATGTACCGAGAGATCTAGTCAAGAGAGTAAAGTAGAGTTAGAGACGATGTGATGTCTCGCTTCATGTTCCAGAATAACACAAGAAAATCTATGGTACAGGCAAGTTGAAGGAAGACTGCAAATAGTATAAATAGATATGTATAGGTTCCAAGATAAAGTATAGTAAAGCGACAAAGTTTTATGACAAAAGTGGTATCAAGTGAGAAAGTGACGAGAATGGATAAGTCCTCGAAATTTAAGCTCATAAAAACAAGAGAGCTAATGGTTTCTCTAAGTTATGGAAAGTTCGAGTAAATGAACTCAAAGGAGTCTAAGACTAATAAAATCTAGAAAAAAAAATGGAATGCTGCCTTGGTAGTGGAATGAGGGCGTGATTGTGGTACATAAAGGATGATGTTTAGGCCTTCGACTGAGTAATGATTTGAAGAAGATTTCATTGATTGTACGAAATTAAAAACGTAAGCTGAATCAGGTTGGGATGCTATAAAATATGATTATTTAAGTACAATATTACCCCTAAGTGGATCAGGAAAATCACTTTAAATATTCCTCGATACAGCATAAGCCCTAGTGGCAATGTATTACGTAAGAAGTTTCAAGTTATCAATGGAAGATTGTATATCAACATTGAGGTGAATCGACAATGGATGGATAAAAGATACAAAGTACGAGATGACATTAGACCATCATTCTTAATATGAACAGTAATGAAGAAGCGTTAAAAGACTTAGCTTTATGCATATCGCATAAGCAACAAGAGTAACATGGAGTTTTTTTGCAGACCTCAGTAACAATAAATCGAAGTAAGAGTTATGGTATAGTATGGCCTACTTAGATGTAGTAAAGCTAATGAAACCCAGAGGGACAACTTGACATAATTTCGTAGATGTTCACAAAAGTGAGGCCTGGAGATTGGCTAAGAGCTGGTGGAAAGAGGAGAGAAGCGTCGCATAGGCGCACATACAAAGTTAGAGCTGTACAGGCTGCATGATAGAAGGTAGCAACAGTTATGAGATTAGAAGGATTCCGACTACAAGTCGTGGTGTGAGAAGAGGCTTAAAGGGGGGAATGTCGTGGCCTTTGGATTCATTCAAAGAACAGTTGCCTAAATGGAAAGGAGAGCTATAAGTTATGAGAATGATAAAAGCATCAGTTAACATTCGAGGACGAATGTTCCAAAAGGGGGGAATGATGTTATACCTTGCAATATTACGTCGATATTAGGTCTTGCAATATTACATTATGATAATGTTACGCTTCGCAGTATTAAATTACGACGATGTTACACCTGTAGTATTGTACCCTGAATTTGTCGTAACACAATTGATATCAGTTCAAGGACAAGATTATTTGGAGATTATAAGTATTATGCTATTTCAAACAAGTGATAAGTAAATTTCTGAACGTGAGAGGATAAGCGAATCGAAGAAAATAAATTTCGTCGAAGTTTGATATATTGGGATAAAATATGGCCCGAGCTAAAATACCCGGTATTTATGGACTAATGCCATACAAGGTACCACATGACCATGATAGCAAGGTGTATAAAGTGTGTTAAAAGTGAGTAGCATTTTAAGTAATTTAAGAGAATTCTCAATTATGTGGATAATTGGGTAATTACCGATCACTGGGAGATTTATAAGATAAATTACTAAATAATTATGATTGGGATAAGGCCTAAAAGGTCCAAAAACGTGGTAGCCCCTAACTCTTAAGTCATTGTATGATAGGTGGCAAGAATAAAATCATTTTGATGATGTGGTGGCTGCACATCCATGAATAAAACACTTCTCTAAGTTAAGAGACATTGATGGTTAAGAAACGTGAATTGTAAAGTTTCAACATAAATGTTGTGTGTTATATCTCTAACTCATTCTTCTGGGCATCTGATGAGGATTCAACGTAAAGGTTCTGTGTTGCAAACGGAAGTTAGATAAGCAACGCCCAAGGCCTTCAACAATTTAAATTAACGTGAGATTTTGCAATTTTAAGGGAGTACGGTGTAGTCTTTTTCAAGAGAATCGACTCAGGTATGTTAAGGCTATCCCTTCTTTCTTTTGGCATGATCCAAATTATATTGAAGAAACGAGCAAATACACAGTTTCTATAAATTACTCTATTCGTAGAAATAGTAGGGGTGTCTATATTCTTGATTCCTCATGAGAATTATTATTATTATTATTTTCTGTTCATGGGTCTCAAAATAATACGCAGTTGAAAAAGTTTATCCGAAAAGGAATATTGAGGTTATTACATATTTTTCATGCATTTCATTCATTTATACATATGCATTGACCCATGACCACATGGCGTTATATACGCGTATATATGTAAATATATGTATACGGGATACGTGAATTGGTTACGGCTTTATATACGCACCACCACCTGATCAGCTTGTATATGATGATGATGTTGTCCACCGTGGCTGAAATATGATTCAAACGGCGTTATATACGCGTATATATGTATGTATACACAAACACCATTATATACACATATATATGTATGTATATATATGTATATGGGATATGGGAAAGGTTATGGCGTTATGTACGCACCACCACCTGATCAGCTGGTATACGATGATGATTTTGCCAACAGTGGCCGATATGATATGATGGGATGCCCTCAGAGGCTGATGATGTTATGAAACATATACCTATGCACGACATGACATTCATATGCATATGCATGATGCTAAAAGTGATTTATTATTTATAGAGTTATCCAGACATACAGGTTGAGTCAATTACTCTATTTTTTCCATGTCTCTTATGTACATTATGTGCCTTACATACTCGTTACATTATTTGTACTGACGTCACTTTTGCCTGGAGATGCTGCATTTCATGCACGCAGGTCCCGATAGATAGGTCGAAAGCCCTCCAAGTAGGCTATCAGCACAGCGGAAGATGTTGGTGCACTCAATTTGCTTCGGAGTCTCTTGTTTGGTTAGTATGATTTAGACGGGTATTGTTTGGTATGGTGGGACTCTATCCCGACCTTTATGACATTTATGTACTCTCAGAGGCTTGTAGATATATGTCGTATACGTGAAAGATTGTACGGCCTTCTCAACCTATGTTTTGAGTTTGTAAATGATTATGTTGGCCTATTAGGCCCGTATGTCACGTGTATATGATAATGTAATAAGAAAGATACGTTACGTTGGTACTCGGTCGAGTAAGATATCGGGTGCCCGTCGCGGCCCATCAGTTTGGGTCGTGACAGCGAGAAGTTGTGATCGTTGGTTATAGGCACATATGGTGCGGTTCTAATTGGGCATTATAGCTATATTTGAGTAAGGTAAGTAACTGGGTATTGCGGGATTGAGACGTATTGGTTATGTACTTTCTGATTCGTATGGCATGGTATCGTCCGATTTCCCCGTGGTTATGGCAATGCACTTGGATTACTTGATGTTGAATTGCGCATGGTTATTGATTTTGAGCAAGGTAACTCGAAGTATTTCATGTGGAAAAGCGTGTGGATGGGATCACGCATTGTAGCGAAGTTATGTAGGGGTATGATCCTTGGTGTCAGATTCGTGTGTTTTGACTTTTCGATGAGTGTCAGGCTCTTAGATGGTGTTTTTATTGTAATTGTTAATGGCGGGATGGTCCTCTCGTGTGAATCTTTTATACAATTTGGTTACATTGGGATGTTGCTATCGAGTGCACGAGTTGCACATGTTATGGCTTTGAATTGTATTGATGTGTCATGTCATCAGAGTAGTCGTGTTGGATGAGATGAGGTCAGCGGACCTAGAATGAATATTGTCAGAATTGACTACAACATTGTTGGAAGGATAAATATCAGGAGTCCTCTTAGAAATCTGCTATAATTCCTGTTTGGGAAGGGGGAGCGTCATGTCTGACTGATCGGACGAATGGTTGCTAGTTTCTACGTTTTTCTTTCATCATCGGCAGTATATGAAAGTGTTAGAGCAACGCATTGCTTGATAAGAGGTTATGTACCGATATTGGGTTATTTTAGCAGCTATTGTGATTAGGAGTCATCTCTATAGGTGTTTGAGTCATGCGGTATAGTATGTCATTACATCTTGGGTTATGGATATGGCTTGATACAGCGTGTTCAGACTTATTCAGTTTATAGTTGTGGAATTTTGATCTTGTAAATCATTTCAGAAGTGGGAATTTGGTTCTAAGATTTGTGGGTTAGGTTGGATTTTGAAATATCAATTGTGTTGTGCGATTGAACCTATATGGGATGGGGTGACGTGGGATCACCCCCGGGGTATGTGTATGGTAGGATTTCACGGCAATTTGATGGTTTCTGAAATAACCCTGGGCACGTTCGAGGATGAACGTATGTTTAAGTGGAGGAGGATGTAATGACCCGGCCGGTCGTTCCGAGAGTAATAGCCCCGTTTCCCCCATTTTTGCTTCATTATATGTTGTTCAGCTTCATATTATGTTGTTTTAGATTGGCCGGCTCGGGTTCGGAGCAAGTTTTGGAGAGAAATGAGACACTTAGTCTCTTAACTTGGTTCAATAGTTGAAAAAGTCAACCGTAAGTTGATTTATTGGTAAACGAGCTCGGAATATAAATTTTATGGTTCAGATAGCTTCGTTAGGTGATTTGGGACTTAGGAGTGTGTTCAGAATGTGGTTTTGATGTTCGATGTAGAACTAGGCTTGAATTGGCGAAATTGAGTTTTTGGCGATTTCTGGTCGGCAGTGGAAAATAGGCTATCAGGGTCAGAATGGAATTCCCGAAATTGGAGCAGGTTCATAGTATCATTTTGGATGTGTGTGTCAATTTTCAGGTTAATCGGATCTGTTTTGGTTAGTTTCGGCGTCGTTGGCGATTATTAGATGTTTTAGGATTCTTAGGCTTGAATCATGAGTTGAATTGGTGTTTCGATGTCATTTTGGGTGTTCCTAGGGTTCGACTAAGTCCGGGTGATCATTTATGACTTGTTGGTACTTTTGGTTGAGGCCCCGAGGGGCTTAGAGTGTTTTTGGATAGTCATCGGAAGGTTGAATTTGGGAATTTGCAGTAGAAAAACTGTTGGTGGGAGGTTTCTGGTGTGGACTTGCGGAAGGGTGGCCGCAGGTGCAACGCCGCAGGTGCGGAGAGGCATGCGTAGTTGCGGATTTTTTGCAGGTTGAAAGGTGGTCGCAGGTGCGGGACTTGGGTCGAACCTGCGGAGTCGCAGGTGCGAAGAAGAAGTCGCAGGTGCGGAAAATGGTACTTTAAGTTGGATGCGCAGGTGCACACCTGGGACTGCAGGTGCAAGCATATGGCCACGGGTGCGTAAATCCCTGGGCAGATCATTTAAAAAGGTTCCTTAGCGAATTTTGGTCTTTCTTTCACCATTTTCATGCGGGTTTGAAGCTTTGGAGAGGGTTTTGAAGTGGGAAATCAAGAGGACTTTGTTGAGGTAAGATATTTGAACATAAAACTTGTTTCTATGTGATTTTTGGACTGAAATAGGGTGAAATCAGGGGAAACATTAGTGTGTAAATTGGGGGTTAGGGCTTGGTTAATTGGAGACTTTAATTGAGTAATTGAGGGATCATTTGTGTTTGGATTTCGATGCGTTTTATATGTATAGACTCGGGAAAGGATGAGTATTTTTGTAATATAAATTTTATCGGATTCCGAGGCGTGGGCCCGGGGGTCGGGTTTGACCAATTTCGAGATTTTTGGGTAATTTTGATAAATTTCGAATGGGTTTTGTTCCTTGGCATATAATAATGATATGAATCTGATTTTTGGTAGATTCGGATTATTCAGAGGCCGAGTCTAGAGGCAAGGGCATTGTGGGCTAGGATTTTAGCCGGTTTTGAGGTATGTAATGACCGTAAATCTTGTCCTGAGGGTATGAAACCCCGAACTTCGTATTTTCTCACTATTTTTGGAGTGGCGCACATGCTGGATGACGAGTGTGTGGCGTGCACTGATTTGGGATTTGGACTTTGTCCATCCCGTGGCATCTATTGAGTTGCATATTTACTTTTAAATCATATGTTAAATCGTGTTTTCAAACTATTGTTATATTTGGGATGTAAGCCATATTTGGGGCCTTGTGCCGACCTGTTTAGTCTCCTTGGGGGCTTTTACTGCTAGTCCTCACTGTGTTGACTTATGATTTACACTCAATCATGTTATGTTTAACTGATTTCAAAACTCAGCCTAATTTACATTATTTTGAGATATAAAGTGATATTTTTGGGTCGAGTACCCCGTTTTACTGACAACCCCAGTGGCTTTTTGAGAGTTTCTAACTGAGTGAAGCCGAGGTCCTGATTGTGAGGATATGATATGCCACGAGGTGGCTTGATATTAGCACTTGGGTTGAAGGAGCTCCTCCAGAGTCTGTACACACCCCAGTGAGCGCAGGTACCTACTGAGTGCGAGTGCCGAGTGTAGAGTGCCGAGTGACGAGTGATTGGGAGTTATGAGTGACTGTGAGGTTGCCCGAGGGGCTGATTATGAGTGACTGTGAGGTTTCCTGAGGGGATGATTATGAGTGACTGTGAGATATGCCCGAGGGGCTGATTCTGAGTGATATTACGCCCGAGGGGTAGTTTCTTATTCATGTTTTTGCACGAGTGGCTACTTTTGATTTACTTCATTTTTACACTAAACTTCTTGGACATTTTTCTGAAATTGTTGGAAATTACACTTTTCAAATGATTTTTTTTACTGAAAGTGGCTTTTTAAGCGTGATGATTTAACGTATTCACTGTTGGAAAGAAAGACTGTGCTTATTGTGAAATGATGATTTGACTTTATGTGTCTCTTACTGCTCAGAACTGATTTATTTTCATTACTACTGAGTTGGCGTACTCACATTACTCCATGCACCTTGTGTGCAGATCCAGGTGCTAGGGCAGAGTGAGTTGTGCATCTGATCTAGAGACTTCTCGGAGATTTTGCGAGGTAGATGCACACGTCCGCAACCCTTCTCTCTCTCCTGCTTACTGTTATAGAGTTTATTTTCCATAGTTGTGTATTTTATGTAGATGCTCATGACCTGTGACTCTGGGATCATGGGGCTTGTATTTAACTTCGATGTAGCTGTATCTGTTTAAAAATGATTAAATGAAACCTTTATGGATTATCAATTTAATTATGATATAAATGAAAAATGCTTTACGTTTTGAGTTTTAATTTGGCTGGCCTAGTCCCACGATGGGCGCCATCACGACTAGTTTAGATTTGGGGTCGTGACAGTTCAGCGGTGCCTTATCAGGAGGTAGGGGTGCTTTTTGTATAGGCCATCCTTCCTGGCCGTTCCATTTAGTACTTCAGGCATCCCACAGTGTTTCAGGGAGTCGTGGTTCTTATGTGCCTCCCTCTGGGAAGCCAGCATATAGTGCATCCACAAGCTCCTATCAGTGCACCTACTATTCGGAGTTATTACCGTGGTCAACCGACCCGCTTGGGTCAGTCTCAATTTCCATAGCCACAGTATCAGGATAAATGTTTCGAGTGTGGTGGTTATGGGCATATCAGGAGGACCTGTCCGAGATTATTGGGTTTTCAGCCACAACATCAGAGTTCTCGTGCCATGGTTCCGACACCAGTTGCTGCACCGCCTGATCAGCCAGCCAAAGGCAGGGGTCAAACAGTTAAAGGTCGGGGTCAGACAGCTAGAGGTGGAGGTCAGGTTGTTAGAGGTGGAGGCCCGCCAGCTAGAGGCCTGTCACGCCCCGAACCTAGGGGCGAGATCGGCACCTGGTGCCTCACTTAACCTTGCGTACCAAATTACGACTAAGGAACTTTGAACATGTAATTCCATACTTTGGCCATGGGCCGTATTGCAAGACAACTGCGAATGCTGACTTAGTATCAATATAGAGAGCTGGGCCAACAAGACCGTCATAACTACAGCTGGCAAACCAACAAAATATACGAAAAAGGCTACCAGCCCAACATACTGCACTAACTGACAGGATATGTCGACAAGCCTCTACTGGCGGATATATTGCGATCGGAACAGCTCCCCGACCTACTCATACCATATATACATATATACACAAGATGTAAATAAAGATCAAGACCCAGCAACTCCTAAAGGCATGGAGCTTACTGATCAAGCTAAACTCGGGCAACACTTAATGAGGAGGTCTACCCGTCTGTTTTTCTGAACCTGCAAGCATGAAATGCTGCGCCCCCAGAAAAGGGATGTCAGTACGAAATAATGTACCGAGTATGTAAGGCAATATACTGACTGAAACTGAACTGATAATATAATAAATGAAAGCAATTGGAAATCAAAGATAATCTGAAGATATTCTTACCTGCTGATACTGACTCAACTCTCTCTATATAGTAAGTAAAATAGCAGTCCGGCACTATAAGGCTCGGTATATACATATAACTGCTCTGCCGTAGTAGGCTCTCTCATAGGCGCTCGGCCATACTAGGCTCTGTATCTCGACCAACTGGGCTCGCTCATAGGTGCTCGGCCACAGTAACCTCGGTATATAACTTACCATCTGATCAGAGGTTGCCCAATAGGGGCCTGCAGCTCGATGGTAATGACAATACTTTTAATACTGTATATATAGAATCTCTTCTCTCTTGGCTGGAAGAAGGAAATACTCAATTGAATATGACTCCCGATAAGAAGTATACTGTAACTTACAAAACTAGAAAAATATACGTAAATTCCGGGATATGAATAAATCTTTATGCCTCGTTATCAAAGTCGTCTAATTACGAGATCATGAAAAATGGAGGAAGGACTTATCCTTAACATATGAGTCAATTCTCTTGAGAAGGATTACACCGTACTCCGTTAATATTGAAAATTTTCACATTAGTTTGAAAGCTTAGGCGCATCTTATATGTTATATAATATGCATTTGCATATTAGAAGGTTTGAATGTGCTTTCTATTTGATGGACTCTTTCAGAAGAGGTGTAGTGAATGAATTCTAATTTTTGTGATTGTTATCTTTAGTTTAGGTGGGTCCCTTATTGAAAGATTGGTGTCACCTTAAGGTGTGACAACTTTCCCATTTTCATTATTAGTCATCAAGAAAGCTTAGGAAGCTTGCCACGTTGGGGGGGGGGGATTTTAATTACTATCTATTAATTTATTAATTAACTAGGTAACATACCGTTACTCGATAATTAACCAATTATCCGCATAATTAAGAATTACCTCAACTTACTTAAATTACTATTCACTTTTAATGCACTTTATACATTTTACTATCATGGCCATGTGGTACCTTGTATGGTACTAGTCCAAAAATACCGGATATTATAGCTCAGACCGTATTTTACCCCAAATTGTCAAACCTCGACGAAACTCATTTTCTTTGACTTTCTTCCCCTATTAACTTCACGAATTTATTTATTACTTGTTTGAAATAGCATAATTCTTATAATCCCAAAGTAATCTCATTCCCGAACTTACGTCGATCAACTTACGACGAAACTTTAACATATGAAATTGCGGGATGTAACATCTCATTTTTAGCTTCTATCAATTTATTTATTGCGTACTTTCACGTACAAAAACATGGGGTGTAACATAATTCCCCCCTTTGGAACATTCGTCCTCGAATGTTTACTGATGCACTTATCGTGTTCATAATTTATGTCTTCTGAATATTTTAGTACTCTCCTTGCCATCTAAGCACTGTTCTGTGAATAATTCCAAAGGCCAGCGGATTACCCCCTTTAGGCCTCTTTCTAACACCATGACTTACGGTCGGAATCCTTCCAATCTCGTAACTATTGTTACCTTCTATCATGCAATCTGTATGACTTTGACCTTGTAAGTGCGCCTATGCGACTCTTCTACCCTTTTTCCTCCAGCTTTTGGCAAATCTCTAGGCCTCACTTTGTAAACATATACAGAGCTTGACAAGATGTCCCTTTAGGCATCCATTGGTATCCTGAAGTTTTTCGCTCGGTGCTTTGTTGAGCTTACGATTACTTCATAGATCTGTTTATCCGTCTGTATGACTTTACTGCCATAACTCTTATTTTGATTTATCATTACTGAGATCTGCTACCAAACTCCAGGTTACTCTCGTCGCTTATCCTATATGTATAAATCTATGTCCTTTAATGTTTCTTCATTGCAGTTCATCTTAAGAATGATGACCTAATCTCACCTCATACTTTATGACTTTTGTCCAACCATTGTTGATTTACCTTAGTGTTGATCTATCATCTATCATTGATAACTTGATATCTTATGTAACTCTGCCGCTAGGGCTCACGTCTCATCGTGGAACATTTGAAGTGATTTTCTCGATCCACCTAGGGGCGATACGACACTATACTTCTATAATCGTATTTCATACAATCCCAATGTGATTTACCCTACGTTGGTATTTTAATCCTGTACAATTTATGAAATCATTTCTCCATCAAAGGCCCAAACGTTATCCTTCATCTATCTTAATCACACCTTCATTCTACTACCGGGGTAGCATTCATCTCCTCTAAATACTACTGGTGTTAGACTCCTTTGAGTTCATTAAGGCAATATTGAGCTTTCAATAACTTAGAGAAACCATCCGCTCTGTTATTTTCATGCGCTTAATCCTGAGGAATTATCCATTCTCATCACCTTCTCACTCGCCCTTTCTTGTTTTTACTCCTATTTTCTTAAAACCTTGTCGCTTTACCATACTTCAGCTTGCAACCTACACATATTCATTTATACTACTCGTAACTTTTCTTCAACTTGATTGCACCATAGATTTCCTTATGTTATTCTGAAACATCAAGCGAGACATCACATCGTCTCAAACTCTTCTTTTACTCTCTTAACTAGACCTCTCGATACCTAGAAACCATAGGCTGGAAGATATGCTATTGACGATGCCGCTATCATTCCTGGATACTGAATCCCCGTGCTTCTAGCCTTTTATCCAAGTATGGACTATTCACAACCTTCTATATTTGAGTATTTCATATGTTGTTCACCTTTACCTTACTACCTTAAAATCTTGCATCATATCTTCCATATCTTTCATGACCTCCCTTCTACAAAGGTGTAATTCACGTCGATAACTTGAAGCTCTATTATAATACTTGCACCTCTGGTGCATACACAATCCGGTGGGAGCTTCGTACTGACTGCTTATGAGGCTGGTACTTTTCCAACTGGCTTTATCGTAGGCCCATTATAGACCATGGTTGTTTTACTTTCTCTCTTGTACCTATGATATTAAGAGTGATCCTGCAATGTTCTCAATCACAATTTCTATAATTTTATGGGTCCAATAATCAGACTCCTGATTTACTTGGTTGATGTAACTCTTTAGTTTCCTCCTCCTTCTGATCAACCTTTATGTAGCCTTAAGCTATCTTCCAATCTGCGGGTCATGGTATTAGTTATTACTTTTAGCCTTTCATGGGCATTATGGAATATCCATGATACAATCTTCTAACAACTCAATCCTTTGTCTATGCCCTGGGCTCAATTCCTTCTTTTAGCTTATACCAGAGTCGAGTCTTATTTTTCTGTATGATTTTCAACATACATGATGCATGTATAAAAACTCTGAACTCTTAATTGCGTTTATAACGTAACCAACTCTAGATCATTGATTGAATAATTCCTTTCGTTCCTTCTTAGCTCTCTTTAATCATAAGCGATTACTTTTCCTAGTCTTTCTGCCCCCTTGTTGCGTGCATACTTAGCTTATCTTAGTTCTCACGCATGCCGGAATTTTTGTACAACTCATGTGATCTTAGAATATTACTTTTGATTTTTACTTCCTGTTCACTAGACACGGTAGGTTCCTCTTTCTTATGGAGGGCGTACAATGTTGTTGTGAAACTGTTGTTACAAGACCATTTCCTCTTTAGGTCACTGTGCTTAGGTTGAAGCCTTCTTCCTCATTTCCTCAGCTAGTCTTTCACTGTAGTACTTAGGGAGGACCCTCTGACTCTTGTAAAGTTGCGAGCCTATTACATCGTATACCCAATAAAATTTTTGATGTCCTTCCTCACCTACAATTCGTAGTTACTTACCTTCACACCCTTGTGCTTGTAGGGTTACTTTTGAACTGATATTTTGACTGTCTTCCCAATGGCACTCTCTTTTATTCCCGTAACATTTATACGGTACCTTTAACTACCCCGACTCCTATTTGAATATATCTCAAGTATTATAATGAAATTACTGCGAGGCTGAATTCTCCATGTTAGGGTTCACCATATTTATCTTGCATGATCTACTGATTTGTCTGTAATCTCTTGTCTAGTCATGACTAGGCTTTTCCTGAATCAACCACTAACTACTCGTTTGCCTATTCTCATACCCATATTCTGCGCAATCTTTCTTGGGTTATTCCTTTGTCTTAACTTACCTCACATACTGGCCCCTTATCTATCAATAACATCCCGGACAGGAACCCTTACTTCCTTTTCTTGACGTCGGGCCTACATAATGTTCTGGAATCATAGCACATCTGTAACATTTGAATAAGTACAATCTCATCTCTTTCTCATTCTTATCGCATCCTTCCTTTATCATTCCATAGTTACTAGATCCACTTAATTCTGACTTACTGCCACATCATTCTATATTCCCCCCTTTAGGGGAGTACTAAGAGTTGGAGCTACGATGACCTACCTACAGATGTTTTTCCTCTTCATCTTTGGCGTCCTTTCACATCATCAATGACCCTTACTCGCCTTGCGATAATCCTTCTGTACCAAGGATAACAAAATTCCTCACTCGCGATGATGACAGTTAGTGTAACTGGCACATACAGCCCCTTAAGCTTATCTTTGTTCATATCGCTTGCTTTAGGGAAGCGTCTCTCTGAATGACCATTCTCTGAATTTCTCATGAATCTTCTTCTGTTGTCCATCCTATTACCGCCGGAACCAAAATTGAAATTCTCATGATGCCGAGTATTATCAATCACTCAGTCCTTAATTCATGTTTAGTTTATCTTGTTCACCAATCCATACTGGTTCTATTATTCTGGGGTCTAACTTTTTCTTTTTGGTAATTGCGTTAGAGTTGCAAATTTATTTCTCGAAATGAGGACATGACTGTATTGTATGGCCTGTACTCTTTTGTTGTCCTAAGTCCTGTCACCTCTTGTCTCTTCCTTCACTTGACTATAGATTCTATAATACTGTCATCTTTTTATCTACCGTTGTCCTCCATGTATCATATCTTACTCATAATGCTTCATTAACTTTTTTCTTATTTCCCGTTAACATTTACGCCTATCACTTTGTTCTGAAAACTCGAACAAGACGTTCTTTTGTTTTTAGCTCCCCTTTGTTCCATCCAGTGGCACTTCGGGTTGCTTAACGTTCTCGCTCTACTAAGGACGCGAGCCACACTAAGGTAATATTTATCCCTTCAAGGGTTCCAATGTCTATCTTTATAGTACTCATATGTAGCTGTACTATCTTAGAGTGTGCCATCTGGGTGTCTCACAAGGAGATCTATTAGCACATTTGCAACATTCTTCGAAAATATCAATTAACACAAACAATCAATTGACCATTTTTGGTTACCCTAACCCCAGCGGGATCCTGATATCCCGTCCTTTTCTTAATCTAGACCTGTTAGCCCCCAATAGGGCATAACTGAGATGGGGGTGGCCAATTATACATACCTCTATTACTGTTGTAGGTAACTCATAATGCTTATATTTTTTTACTGGAACTATAATACTGATAATCTTCATTAACTGGGTGCCTCGTACCCTTCTTCACCTTGCTTCTTTTAATTGCTGAAACTTATGTCTCCCTCCTTATTCTTTTTTACCGTAAGAGTGGATAGGAATTCTTGGCGTAGGGATCCTTATCAAGAATCTTACACATCTTAGTATACACATGATTTGCTGAATACCTCAAATGATGCAAAAATTGAGTTCCTCTGACTCAATTCTTCCACAACTATATCTCTTACCAACCGTCTTTCTAGATGTAGGTATTGTCATACTATGAATAAGATAGAATTTAGGAAATTGAGTTCTTACAACCGAGCTCTACCACACGATCTAGAGTAAGAAGAAAGAGTGATAGTCCTAAATGCCCTATAGCCTCCTGCTTATAAGTGTGGTGCACAACACACCCATAAACAAAACTCTACTAGACACGGCTTGTAGACTCCCTAGGACAGAACTGCTCTGATACCACTTTTGTCACGCCGAACCTGGGGGTGATACCGGCACCCGGTGCCTCATCGAACCTTGCATACCAACTTGCGACTAAGGAACTTTTAACATGTGATGTCATGCTTTGGCCATGGGCCGCATTGCAAGACAACTACGAATTCTGACTAAATATACATATAGAGTTGGGCCGACATGGCCGTCATAACTACTACATCTGGAAAATCAACAAAATATATGAAAAAGGCCTACCAGCTCAACATACTGCACTAACTGACCGAATATGTTTACAAGCCTCTACTGGTGGATATATTGTGATCGGAACAGCTCCCCAACCTACTCATACCATATATACATATATACACAAGATGTACATAAAACTCTATACCCGACAACTCTGAAAGTTATGAAGCTTACCGATCAAGCTGAACTCGGGCAGCACTTAATGAGGAGGTCTACCCGTCTGTCTGTATGAACCTGCACACATGAAATGCAGCGCCCCCAGAAAAGGGACGTCAGTATGAAATAATGTACCGAGTATGTAAGGCCATATATTGAAAGCTGAAACTAAACTGATAATATAATAAATGAAAGCAACTGGAAGTCAAAGATAATCTGAAGATATGTTTACCTGCTGATACTGACTCAAAACTCTCTATATAGTAAGTAAAATAGTTGTCCGACCCTATAAGGCTCGGTATATATAGATAGCTGCTCTTCCGTAGTAGGCTCACTCATAAGCGCTCGGACTAGGCTCTGTATCTCGACTAACTGTGCTCGCTCATAGGCTCTCGGCCGCAGTGGGTTTGGTATATAACTTACCATCTGATCAGAGGTTTCCCAATAGGGGCCTGCCCATCGATTATAGATCGATGGTAATGATAATACTTTAATACTATATATATAGACTCTCTTCTCTCTTGACTGGAAAAAGGAAATACTCAATTAAATATGAGTCCCGATAAGGAGAATACTGTAACTTATAAAACTAGAAAAATACACGTAAATTCCGGGATTTGAATTTTTTTTTATGCCTCGTTATCAAAGTCGTGTAATTACGAGATCATGCAAAATGAAGCAAGGGCTTAGCCTTAACATACTTGAGTCGATTCTCTTGAGAAGGATTACACTGTACTCCGTTAATATTGCAAAATTTCATGTTAGTTTGAAAGCCTGGGCGCAACTTATATGTTATATAATATGCATTTGCATATTAGAAGGTTTGAATGTGCTTTCTATGTAAGAGAATCTTGCTGACTTTAAGTTAAAACATAATTTTCCTAAAATATGATGGACTTTTTCAGAAGTGGTGTAGTGAATGAATTCTAATTTTTGAGATTGTTGTCTTTAGTTTACGTGGGTCCCTTATTGAAATATTGGTGTCACCTTAAGGTGTGACACCTTTCCCATTTCATTATTACTCATCAAGAAATCTTAGAAGCTTACCACGTTTGGGGGGGGGGGGGATTTTAATTATTATCTACTAATTTATTTATTAACTAGGTAATATCCCGTTACCCAATAATTAACCAATTATTCGCATAATTAAGAATTACCTCAACTTACTTAAAATACTACTCACTTTTAATGTACTTTATACATTTTACTATCATGACCATGTGGTACCTTGTATGGTACTAGTCCATAAATACCGGGTATTATAGCTCGCACCGTATTTTACCCCAAATTGTCAAACCTCGACGAAACTAATTTTCTTTGACTTGCTTCCCCTCTTACCTTAACGAATTTATTTATTACTTTTTTGAAATAGCATAACGCTTATAATCCCAAAATAATCTCATTCCCGAACTTACGTCGATTAATTTACGACGAAACTTTAACATATGAAATTGTGGGATGTAACATCTCATTTTTGAGCTTCCATCAATTTATATATGGCGTACTTTCACGTACGAAAACATGTGGTGTAACAAGGTCGTCCCAGGGATATGGTTCAGAGTGGTGGGGCCCTGCCCTAATGTTATGTTTTTCCAGCCAGACCTGAGGCTGAGTTATCTGATGTTGTTATTACAGGTACTGTTTCAGTTTGCAGTAGAGATGCTTCAGTTCTGTTTGATACGGGGTCTACTTACTCCTATGTGTCATCTTATTTTACTTCATATTTTGGTGTGCCTCGTGATTCTTTGGGTGCCCCTGTATATGTGTCCACACCTGTGGAGGATGCTAGTGTTGTAGATCATGTATACCGTTCGTGTGTGGTCACTATTGGGAGTTTTGAGACCAGTGTAGATCTTCTACTCCTCGATATGGTGGATTTCGATGTTATATTGGCTATGGATTGGCTGTCACCTTATAACGCTATATTGGACTGTCACACCAAGACAGTGACCTTGGCATTGCCAGGGTTGCCTCGATTAGAGTGGAGAGGGACTCCTGGCTATTCTACCAGCATGATTATTTCTTATATGAAGGCTCGG
Organism: Nicotiana paniculata; assembly: GCA_005239505.1. NCBI lineage: Eukaryota > Viridiplantae > Streptophyta > Magnoliopsida > Solanales > Solanaceae > Nicotiana > Nicotiana paniculata. The sequence goes on along the minus strand of ML312004.1, from coordinate 146,340 downwards.
CGTATGGTCGAGAAGAGGTGTTTGGCCTATTTGGCTTATGTTCGTGATTCTAGTGTAGAAGTTCCTTCTATGGATTCGGTGCGTGTTGTTCGTGAGTTTGCAGAGGTATTTCCTGCAGATCTGCCGGGGATGCCACCCGATAGGGATATTGATTTTTGTATTGCTTTGGCTCTGGGCACTCAGCCCATTTCCATTCCGCCATACCGGATAGCCCCACCAGAGTTGAAAGAATTAAAGGAAAAGTTGCAAGATTTGCTTGACAAGGGCTTCACTAGACCTAGTGTCTCGCCCTGGGGTACACCGATTTTATTGGTGAAGAAGAAGGATAGGTCTATGAGGATGTGTATAGATTATCGGCAGCTGAACAAAGTCACCATCAAGAGCAAGGATCCATTGCCGAAGATTGATGATTTATTTGATCAACTTCAGGGTGCCAAGGTGTTTTCGAATAACGATATAAGATCTGGCTACCATCAGTTGAGGATTAGGGCATCTGATGTCCCTAAGATAGCTTTTTGGACGCGGTATAGGCACTATGAGTTTCTGGTGATGTCCTTTGGGTTGACCAATGCCCCAGCAGCATTTATGGATTTGATGAACCGAGTGTTCAAGACTTATTTTGAATCCTTTATGATTGTGTTTATTGATTACATCTTGATATACTCCCGCAGCCGGGAAGAGCATGAGAAACACCTGAGGATCGTGTTTCAAATTCTGAGAAACAGCCAACCGTATGCTAAATTTTTGAAGTGCGAGTTTTGGTTGGATTCAGTCACTTTCTTGGGCCACATTGTAATCAGAGAGCATTCATGTACATCCTAAGAAGATTGAGGTAGTCCAGAACTAGCCTAGAGCCACTTCAGCCACGGAGATCAGGAGCTTCTTGGGTTTGGCGGGCTATTACCGTCAATTTGTGGAGGGGTTTTCATCTATAGCAGCCCTGTTGACCAGGTTGACCCAGAAGGGTGCCCCGTTCAGATGGTCAGACGAGTGAGAGTCGAGCTTTCAGAAGCTCAATATTGCTTTGAGTATGGCGCCGGTGTTGGTGTTGCCCACATGTTCAGGATCTTACACGGTATATTTTGATGCTTCCCGCGTTGGGCTTAGTGTAGTATTGATGCAGGAGGGCAGGGTGATTGCATATGCGTCTCGATAGTTGAAGGTTCATGAGAAGAATTACCCTGCCCATGATTTACAGTTGGAAGCCATTGTTCATGCGCTGAAGATTTGGAGGCACTATCTTTATGGCGTGTCGTGTGAGGTTTTCACGGATCATCGCAGCCTTCAGTATTTGTTCAAGAAAAAGGATCTCAATTTGAGGCACAGGAGGTGGTTAGATCTGTTGAAAGACTATGATATAACCATCTTGTACCATCCCGGGAAGGCTAATGTGCTGGCCGACGCATTGAGTAGGAAGGCAGCGAGTATGGGCAGCCTTGCGTTCATTCCAGTCGGTGAGAAGCCACTAGCATCAGATGTTCAGACTTTCGCCAACCATTTTGTGAGGTTGGATGTTTTAGAGTCCAACCGTGTTCTAGCTTGCACAGTCGCTCGGTCTTCCTTGTTTGAGCGTATCAGAGATCGGTAGTAAGATGACCCTCATTTATTGGTCCTTAGGGACAGAGTACGGCACGGTGATGCCAAGCAGATTACTGTTGGATATGATGGAGTTTTTAGGATGTAGGGTCGCATGTATGTGCCTAATGTTGATGGGCTTCGTGAGTTGATTCTTGAGAAGTCCCAAAGTCCTCGGTATTCTATTCACCCGGGCGATGTACCAGGACTTGTGGCAGCATTATTGGTGGAGGAGGATGAAGAAGGATATAGTTTCTTATGTATCTCGGTGCCTGAATTGTCAGCATGTGAAGTATGAGCATCGGAGACCCGGTGGTTTCCTTCAGCAGATAGAGATTCCTGAGTGGAAGTGGGAGCGTATCACTATGGACTTTGTTGTTGGAATACCACGAACTCAGAGGAAGTTCGATGCCGTTTGGGCCATTGTGGATAGGCTGACTAAGTCAACACACTTCATTCTTGTGGCAGTTACCTATTCTTCAGAGCAGTTGGAAAAGATTTATATGTGTGAGATCATTCTTCTTCACGGTGTGGCCGTGTCTATCATTTCTGATCGAAGTATGCAGTTCACCTTGCACTTCTGGAGGGCAGTACAACATGAGTTGGTTACGCAGGTTGTGTTGAGCACAGGATTCCATCCTCAGATAGACGGACAGTCCGAGCGTACTATTGAGATTTTGGAGGATATGCTCCGCGCTTGTGTTATAGACTTCGGAGGATCGTGGGATCAGTTCTTTCCCCTTGCAGAGTTCACCTACAACAACAGCTACCAGTCGAGCATTCAGATGGCTCCCTATGATGCATTATATGGTAGACGGTGCCAGTCTCCAGCTGGGTGGTTTGAGCCTGGGGAGGCTCGATTATTGGGTACAGATCTAGTACAAGAGGCCTTGGACAAGGTCAAGATTATACAGGATTGACTTCGCACAGCTCAGTCCAGGCAAAAGAGTTATGCTGACCGTAGAGTTCGTGATGTGGTATTCATGGTCGGGGAGAGAGTGTTGCTGCGGTGTCACCCATGAAGGGTGTCATGAGGTTTGGAAACAAGGTAAAGTTTATCCCTAGATATATCAGGCCTTTTTAGATTCTCGATAAAGTGGGAGAGGTGGCTTATAGGCTTGCATTACCTCCGGGGTTATCAGTAGTTCATCACTTGTACCATGTGTCCATGCTCCGGAAGTATCATGGTGACCCATCACACGTGTTGCATTTCAGCTATGTCCAGTTGGACAAGGATTTGACTTATTAGGAGGAGCCGGTGGCTATTCTAGCCCGGCACGTTCGTCAGTTGAGATCGAAGAGTTATCCTTCAGTTTGAGTGCAGTGGAGAGGTCAGCTTGCTGAGGAAGCTACTAGGGAGTCCGAGTCAGACATGCATAGTAGATATCCCCACCTATTCACTAGTTCAGGTACTTTTCTATGTCCGTTCGAGGACGAACGGTTGTTTTGGAGGGGGAGAATGTGATGACCCAAAAAGTCATCTTATGTTTTAGAACTTGATTCTATGCTCCTATTCCTTAAAAATATCATTTTTACCCTCCTCGATTTGTGTGCGCAGTCCAGGCGTGTTTCCAGAAAGCTTTTATGTGGAAAGTTGATAAAAATAAAAATTTTTGCCTTAAAAGTTGATTTGAGTTAACTTCGGTCAATGTTTTGAGTAAATGGACCCGGACTCGTGTTTTGACGGTCCTGATGGGTCCGTATTGAAAAATGGGACTTGTGCATATGCCCGGAATCGAATTCCAAGGTCCCTAGCTTGAGTTAAGAATTTTTATTGAAAATTAAAAGCTTGAAAATCTAATGTTTTTAAGAATCCATTAATGTTTGGCATTTTTGATATCGGGCCCGTATTTTGGTTTCAGAGCCCGATAAATGTTCAATATAGTATTTATGACTTGTTTGTGAAGTTTGGCAAGAAACGGAGTCAGTTTGACGTGATTCAGACACTCGGTTGGGAAAATAGAAATTCTAAAGCTTTCTTGAAAATTTCATTTGATTTGATGCTAAATTCGTAGTTCTAGGTTTTATTTTAGCGATTTGATCTCGCGAGCAAGTTCATATGATGTTTTAGGACTTGTGTGCATGTTTGGTTTGGAGCCCCGAGGGCTCGGGTGAGTTTCGGATAGCTACGGGTATTTTGGAACTTAGAAAATCTGGTGTGTTTGTTGTAGCTGGTGTTCTGATGCATTGTGCCGCTCGATAGAAAAGCCATTCTTGCGATCACGAAGGGGATCTGGATTGGGGGAGTATTTTACTCTACGTGAACGCGGGACTATGGTCACGAACGCGGAGCATTAGGGTGATTTCTCTACACGAACGCGACCCGTCTCACGCGAACATGTAGCTTTAGCTGGGCTGGGTAAGGGAGATGAAGCAACTCTACGTGAATGAGAACACCATCCCGCGAACATGAAGGTCAGGGGGGATAAACCTTCATGAACGCGTTTAGTTACTCACGATCGCGTAGACCACTCTGGCCCTGCTCTTCGCGAACGCGACAATATTGTCGCCCAGTTCATAAAACAATCCTAAAACGGGACTTGAGACATTCTTTCAAATTTTCAAAATCCAGAAGACCTAGCGGAGATTTTCAAAAGATAATTTCTTCCCCAAAGTGTTGGTAAGTGATTCCAAACCATTTTCTTTCAATTACCCATTGCATTCCATGAATTTTCAACCTAAAATCTAGGATTTCCATGCTAGAAATTGAAGGTTTGGGTAGAATTAGAGATTTTTGAGAAATTGGGATTTAGACCTCAATTTGGGGTCGGATTTCGAATCTAATTACATATTCGGGCTCGGGAGTGAATGGGTTTTGGTCCGAACCCTAGTTTTGACCAAGCGGGCCCGGGGTTGATTTTTGACTTTTTGAGGGAAAGTTTGGGAAACCTAAATTTATGCATTGTAATTAATTTCGTTAGAAATATTTGATGTTATTAAGTTAATTATGTCTAGATACGAGTAGTTTGGAGGTGGAATCTGGAGGAAAATCGGTAATTGAGCAGTGAGTGTCCTGTGGATCGAGGTAAGTGTTGTGCCTAACTTTGACTTGAGTGATTAGGAACCCTTGCCTTAATTGCTATATGAAAATTAAGTGAGCAGTGTATATGTGAGGTGAAGAGTACTTATGCGCCACCAATTTATCTGTCTTTCCTGTTTCTTTCCCATTCTTCTTAAATTGTTTCGTTCCCTACCCTAATTGCTACATGCGTACTTGTATTCCATGCCTAATTGCTACTTGTTAGATATTGTTTCTCCTTGTTGAATGTATTTTCTATCACGTAGCTTCATTGTCTCCTATTACTTGCTTAAGCTATTTTTATTGGTGCTTCAGTGATTTTCCGGATCGATCTCGTTGAGTAGTATTATTTGTGTGAGGTTTTATTGAGTATAGGGTTTCCATTTGTTTTTGAAGTTAGGTATTGTGAAGGGTTTGTGTTAAATTGTGAAATTTATGTACTTACTGAATAATTGATATTGATATGGTGGGATCGGGTTGCACAACGCAACAAGTGGAATAAGGGTGATATATTGAGGAGGAATAAGGGTGAATTGATATTATACGGTGGGATCGGGTTGCACGCTGCAACAAGTGAAATAAGGGTGGATTGTCGTGAAATAAGGGTGAACTGTGACTGTGATTATTATGATATGGTGGGATCAGGTTGCACGCCGCAACACTTTTATTTATATTCTGTTATTTATGTTATTAAGAGGAAATAAGGGAGGATTATGATATGTACAGTGGGATTGAGTTGCGCGCCGCAACAACCTATATGTTTATGCTTTTATTTGATTGTGCTAGTCATATGGTAGTTTTGAATTTCACTTAAGGATTGGTTATAGATGGACACTGATGTGACACGTTGGGTACTGTACTTACTTCTTGAAAGATACTGCTCTACTTTATTCTGTCTTCCTTTTGGTTTTGTTACTCATTGTATGCAAATAATATTGTGTGTCCCACCATACCCTCGTCACTCCTTCGTCGAGGTTAGGCTCGGCACTTACCAGTACATGGAGTCGGTTGTACTGATACTGCACTTTGAACTTCCTGCACATATTTCGGAGCAGATTGTGGCTGACCGAGAGGTTGGCTGTAGACTTCACAGCTAGGAGACCAAAGGTAGTCTTGTTGGCGTCCACAGGCCCTGGCGTCCACTTCTATACCCTCATACTTACTGTTTTTCCTTGTTTCACAAACATCTATATTTTATTTCAGACAAATACTTGTAGAAAATTCTTAGTGTTGTTCGTGAATTGTGACTCCAGATTCTGGGTAGTAATAATATCTATTCAATGTTGTTATTTACTTATTTCCGCATTCATTTCGACTTATTATAGTTGTTTACTGATAATCACCTAAATGTAAGAGAATTGGCTAAATAACCTCTAACGTCGGCTTGCCTAGCAATTGTGACGTTAGGCGCCATCACGGTCCCGACAGTGGGAATTTCGGGTCGTGACATTTTGGATCGCAATTGCGATTTATGATGTCGTCCCCTAGGTTCACATTTGCAAACCAAGAGTTCGCATTTGTGAAGGTGTGGATGAGTAAGCTTTCTTGCATTTGCGATCAGTTTGATCGCATTTGCGAGGTGTCTATTATTCGTAAGTGCGAATATTATGTCGCATTTGCGACTGTAGCAAGGATATGGGTTCTTCGCTTTTGCGTTTGATTTCTCAAATTTGCGAACCCCGTGTCGCATTTGCGACACCTGCAACTGGACAAAAGCTGAGGACTGAAGTTTTGATATCATTTTCATATTTTGTAACCCTAGACTCGGTAGGAGACGATTTGAAGAGAGATTTTAATCAATAAATTTTGAGTAAGTGATTCTAATCTATTTCTATTCGTATTACATCAATATATCTTCGATTTAACATCAAAATCATGCGAATCAAAGTGAAAATTTGTGAAACTGTGTCAAGTTTTTGAAAAATATGAATTTGAGTTTTGAGGGTCGATTTGACTCGGAGTTTGAAACAAATCACATATATGAACACATGGGATATGGGTAGTCGAAATATACCATTGGACCGGGTTTTGACCGAGCGAGTTTCGAGTTTACTTTTGTTGGATTTTGAAGCATTGTGTAAAGATCATAGCTTTAATTATTGGAGTTGATTTCTCTTGCATTATTTGATGTCATTGAGTCGATTTTGGTTAGATTTGAGCCGAGGGTAGGTGAATTGTTAAGGAAAAGCTATTTTAGAGTAATGATTGAGGGCTTTTGAGGTAAGTATCTTGCCTAACGTTGTGTGGGTGAATTACCTCCTAGGGATTGGTTTGTTGTACTATTTGAAATATGTGAAAGAGTGTACACGAGGTGACGAGTGCGTGCACAACTTATATGTAGAAATTTGACTGGTTTAGACACTTAGGTTCTTATGTACATTAAAATGAAGTTAACTTATCATGTTAAATCCTCCATTGCTAAATTCACCCTTACGTTTCTTATTTGAGGTTGATTGGTTCATGCTCTACCCTTTATTGCCAAATATACTCTTATATGCCTAAATTGAAGTTGTTACCTCTTTTATTTCCATGTTATCTCTTCCATAGTTGATTATCTGTCACGACAAAAAATTCAACTAGTCTTGATGGCACCTAACCCAACCCGCTAGGTACGACAGTTAACAACTATCCAATTCCAATGAAATTTAATAAGACAATTAAGCAAAAAAATATCTAAATCCTAGACATTTCCCAAGGACTGATAGTACAAATGATGAGTTTCTAAGAATAGAGTTTACAAAGCTGAAATGAAATAAATACATAGTCTGTTTGAAAAGTACATAAACAGAGTTTTATAGATATAAGGCTACCACGAACGAGAGAAAGCTACAAGCGGGACGCTTGTACATCTTAAATCCAGCTCCCATCGAACACAACAACATCAACAACCAACATCTATACACAAGGTGCAGAAATGTAGCATAAGTACAACTGACCCCATGTACTCAGTAAGTAACAAACCTAACCTTAGGTTGAAAGTAGTGACGAGCTAACACAAAGGTCGGGTCCAATACCAATGTCCCACAACAGCTCATAACAACATAGTATAAGTAATAAAAGAGATATCTCAAAAATAAAATGCTCAGCTCGTTCACAGTTCTAGAAAATAGGCATGCTTTTTAAGTATCTCAGTGAAAACCCAAATCTTTTACCGAAAATGCCAAAAATACGAGTAAGTTTGAAAACTGTGATTTTTCCCAAAAATCCTTTCAACAATAAGTAAGATGTTCCATTTTCAGATAGCACGAGGAAAGTACGTGTCTATGCCTACATGTCAAGATACGGGTAAAATCATAAATGTCCCAAAACTAGGTAGCAGAAGAAAATGCATCTCTATGCATGTATCTCAAGTACGCATGACAAATACAATGCATATCGATGATGAGGTCATGTACATAAATAGCCATAAGGCTCGTTGCAGCGTGCAACCCGATCCATATACATAAATAGCCATAAGTCTCGTTGCGGCGTGCAACCTGATCCATATACATAAATAGCCATAAGGCTCGTTGCGGCATGCTACTCGATCCATATACATAAATAGTCATAAGGCTCGTTGCGCGCATGTAACCAGATCTATATACATTCACATAGGTCACAACTCGACACTCAGGCCCTATCTCAGTCACTAACCTCTCCAGTCTCTCGGGCTCTCAGAGATCATACAAATCAACCAAAAAAGAGATAATAACAGGTATCAACAAGAAAACAAGAGGAGACGGAGATATGATATGAAAGTAAAACTGTGACTGAGTATAAGACAACAAATAACAACTAATTCAACAAGTACGCGACCGCTGCAGGTCCCAAAAGTGATATCATATGGCCTAAGCATGGTTTCTAACATGAATGGCAGTCAAGTTTCTCGAAGACCGAGGGAACATGTAATTAACAATAAGTTATTCAATTTTACAGTCTCACGCGACGGACCAAGTCACAATCCCCCATAGTGCACACCCACACGTCTGTCACCTAGCATGTGCGTCACCTCAATACCAATGGCATAACATGTATTTCAGGGTTTCATACCCTTAACACTAAGTTTAGAAGATTTACTTACCTCGAAGAAGCCAAATCCAATACCCAGCAAGCCAAACGATGCTCCAAAAATGCCATCCCGAGTGTACCGACCTCCAAACGGTCTGAAACTAGCCAAAAGCAACTAAAATACATCAAATAATGTCAAAGGAAATAAACCCAATCGATAAAGGTCGAATCTTTAATCAAAAATCCCAAAATCAACCAAAAGTCAAACCCTAGCTCGCACCTTGGAACCCGACAAAACTCACAAAATCCGACAACCCATTCAATTAAGAGTCCAACCATACTAGTTTCACTCAAATTCGACTCCGAATCGATGTTCAAAACTTAAAAATTCACTTTATGAAATTTAGACAAAACCCCCAAATTTCACCTTGAAATCATCAATCAAATGCCAAACACGAAGATGGATTCATGAAATATAACCAAAGTTGAGTATAGAACACTTACCCCAATCCATATGGTGAAAATTGCCTCCAAATATTGTCCAAATCCGAGCTCCCCAACTCAAAATATGACCAAATGAACAAACCTTCGATATTAAGTATTTTTGCCCAGCTGTTTTGCCTCGTTTCGCATGCCAAATGATCGTGTAACTTGCTTTTGATGCCTCTAATGGATTCCTTGTGAAATTTCAGTCAAGTTAGGCTTTTGAATCACTCCATTTGACCTTATAATAAAGGAGATATGTTGGTTTCAATATTTGGAAATAGTGTAGATTTTTAAATACGAAGTCAGTAGCCAATTCCTAATTAATCTGAAAAAAATCTGGCAACCCAATTCTTAGTAAAATGACCATAAAATCCTCATAGGATATCCAAATTCGACGATCTTTTTGCTACGGATCCTTAACTATGATACGGATATAATGCTTCAATCAAAACAGAAATCAGAGCTCATTTGTTTAATGTGATACCATTTATGCTCAAAGAAACGACGTCGAAACATAAGAAAAACGAGCGCAACACAACCTAAACCTATCCGAAACTCACCCGAGCCCCTCGGGACCCCGTACGAACATACCAACAAGTCCCACAACATAATACAAACTTACTCGAGGCCTCAAATCATGCATAACAACATCGAAACGATGAAACGCACCTCAAATCAAACTTAATGAACTTTCGACTTCCAAAAACACGCGCCGAAACATATCAAATCAACTCGGAATGAACTCAAATTTTGCACAAAATCCTAATACATCATACAGAGCTACTCGTTCCCCCAAACTATCGAACGAAGTTAAAATGCTCAAAACGACCGATCGGGTCGTTACATTATCCTTAATTGAAGTTATTGATATCTCCTCCATTGTTGAGTTATCCTTATTTGAAGTCATTGTTACATGTCATCTGTCTTATCATTGAGTAGTACTTATTTGAAATCATTATTACATGTTATCTCTCCTATTGTTGGATTACTTTTACTTGGAATCATTGTTACATGTTATCTCTCTTATTGTTGAGTTACTCTTATTTGATATCGTCGTTACGCATTATCTCTCCCATTTTTGAGTTATTCTTATTTGAAACCATCATTACTTTTCATGTTTTTATTGTGAGCTCATTCTTCTATTGCTTTGTGGTTTTTATTTTCGTGTTGATTCACTTGGCATACTCTCGTGTTATTGTTGTTGTTGTTGTTGATCTCCATGTTGTTGAGCCGAGGGATATGTGTGGTTGTGCTTTTGGAATTGTTTTAAGAAATATTGTGGCATATGGGCACATGTGGTAGAGTTGTTATCTTATGTTGTTATATTTTTGGCACACGTTATACTGTAGAGAGGATTGTCGGGGTGTTCGCAAGTGAGTTGTCCGTGTTATTGTTATTATAGATATTTGCACATGCGGCGTCATAAGGCGGGCTATATATGTATATATACATACATATACATACATATATATATATATATATATATATATATGTGTGTGTGTATATATATATATATATATATGTATGTATGTATGTATATGTATGTATGTATGTATGTATGTATGTATGTATGTATGTATGTATATGTATATGTATATGTATATATATGTGTATGTATAGGTATATGTATGTGTATATGTATGTGTATATGTATGTATATGTATGTATATACGTATTTGTGTATTTTTTGTATATATATATGTATGTATGTATACATATATAGCCCGCCTTATGACGCCACATGTGCAAATATCTATAATAATAATAACACGGACATACATACATAGACATACATACATACATATACATACATACATACATACCATATATACATACATATAAATACATACATACATACATACATATACATATATATATATATATATATACACACACACACACACACATATATATATGTGGGTTTGCATATGTGACGAGAATAGGTAGGAATATTATTATGCGTGTGCAGCGAGTCAAGGCGGGCATTTACTTTATTGTTGCACACGTGGTGAGACAAGGGGGCTATGCCGGGGATGATTTGTGATAACTTGTGATGGATTGAGGGCATTATTATTGATGATATTGTGTAGTGGTGTCCTACTTTGTATGAGTCATGCATTTTACGCTTTGTTGTGTTGTTCCTTTGTGTCATTTGTTGTCTCTATTCTCACTTGTTGACTCGAGTTGTGATAGACCACGTTCCCAAGCATAAATGTAATTAACCCCTCATATCAGCTTAAGAAGATGAACCCTGATGTTTATTGATCATTTACATGTATTCTGGTGTACTTGCCAACTGTGTGAGAGTTGTACTATTGGAACACGAGTTGTCCGTGCGATTATGAGTTAGTGTTATTGATGGCACGTGAGTTGTCCGTGCAGATATAGGATATTGTTACTCCCTTAGCATGTGAGTTGTCCATGCATATATGAGTTGTACGTGCAACACGTGAGTTGTCCGTGCCATTGTGTTTTGTAATGTGGGCACAAGATGGCAAGTGATTAGGGTTCATGATCTGGGACCCGTGAGTTGTGGTGATGAGGTGTGGTACCTCGGGAAATTTCTTGTATAAATCTTGTGTGAAAGCGGTTGTTTATTTTGGTTGCTACCTATTTTTCTGTACTTGGTTGGACTGAACCTTGACTGTATTCAGCTTACTTGACGACATTATTACATGTTTGTTCCTTGTTGTTTAATTGTTGCTTCTAGTTTTTTATTGCAAGTATTGTTGTCGTCTTACCTGTTAGTTTCACATTTATACTTGTACAGGTTATTATGTCTAGTAGGTGTCTTGACTGTTCCCTGTCACTACTCCACCAAGGTTAGTCTTGATACTTACTGGGTACTGCTGTTGTGTGCTCATGCTACGCTTTTTGCACATTTTGCTGCAGATCCAGGTCCTTCGGAGTGTGTTGATCATTAGATAGCTTATCAGATATTGCTGTGAAGACTTCAAGGTACACCTGTCGTCGCGTTCGCAAGCCTCGGAATCTCCATCTGGAGTTTATTTTGTACAATTTATTTCAATTCCGGAATAGTTGTACTTAGAAATTTCCTAGTGAACTTAGTAGAGCTTACGACTTGTACTACCGATTTTGGGATAATGTATCATGTTGGGATTGTTGGATTTATGTAGAAATTTAAGTTTTATGTTTGACAGTTGTTTGTTAAATTCCATTATTTAATTCAGTAAGTGTTAGGCTTACCTAGTCTTAGAGACTAGGTCTCATCACGACATCCTACGGAGGAAAATTGGGGTCGTGACAAGTTGAATTAGAGCCATAGATTCATAGGTGCTACGATTCATAAGCGAGTTTAGTAGAGTCTTGCGGATCGGTATGGAGACATCTGTGTCACGATCCAAAATCCCACCACAGGTGTCGTGATGGTACTTAGTCTCTAAGACTAGTTAAGCCGATTATAATTACAATTCAAGCCATTATTTTGAACAGATAATTTAATACAAGTGTCGCAACCAACATCGGAAATAATTATAACAACCTCCCGAAACTGGTAATACAGAGTCACGAACTCTAACTGAATACATGCAATGATATCAAGGATCGAGTATAAAACACGGTTTGAATAAGATTTGATAGTATAATAAAATGGAAAGACTCAAAGGGACTGCGACAACCAAGGAGCTCTACCTTGAGTCCTTGCGATCACACTCTAGCTCTATCCGAATCCGATATCTCCAATACCTGGCTCTACACAAAAATGTGCAGAAGTGTAGTATGAGTACACCACAGTCGGTACCCGTAAGTATCAAGACTAACCTCAGTGGAGTAGTGGCGAGTTACACTCAAGACACTCACTAGTCTAATAACCTATGCAATATAGCGTACAAAAATAGTAGGAAATAAATAGTAATCATAACAACAATAATCATCCAGTAATATAAACAATAGGGAAACAAGAACACTATAAATATTGCTCAACAAATAATGAATACAAGTACAACCAATTAATCAAGTCCTTCAAATATAAATCTTTCACCTATAAATTTTTCAAATAATAATCTTTAGAATATAATCCTTTCCAATAAATAAATTTCGAATATACTTCTTTTAAATAAATATCTTTCAAGTGAATTTCTTTCGAATATAATTATTTCAAATAAATATCTTTAATAAAATTGTTTCAAATAAAAGTCATGTTGTGACACCTCATTTCATAATCATAAAATACGGGTCTCAGCCCACATTCATATTTTCACGGCACCTCGGACCCATATTTCTATCACAACCGCACGAACAACTCACGTGCCAGTAATAAAATCATCATATTTTCCCCAACACCTCGTGCCCACATTTCATATCACATATGCGCGGATAGTTCATGTGACAATAATATAAACCACCCGGAAATATCCACATGCTCATAATTTTAACATGAATCAGACCATTATCAAATTTTCTGAATTAACAAAACAAGTTGCACAAAATATAAAGAAATCACAACATCACATTAAAATCACCAACACAATATCCCCACATCTCCACTTAAAAATTACCAACACAATAACCCTTATTATCACATATCATCCCTGACAATAGTCACCTTTATCTCTCCTATAGCCCCCATTATCGCTCATATATCCACCCTTATCACTACGTATAATAGCCACCCTTTTCACTTCGCCCTGAAAATATCTCAACACACATAACCACAGTGAAATGTCGCCCTTTGTAACGACCCGACCGGTCATTTTGCCTTATCGGACCCTGTTCCCCTAAATGAAACTTCCCATAATGGGTTATAGTGATTTATGACTTGCGGGGGCGGGTGGACCGGGTTTCGGAAGTGTTTAGAGTGCTATACGAACACTTGGTTCCTTAAGGTGGGCCTTTAAGGCCAAGTTTGACTTCGGTCAACATTTTTAGTGAACGACCTCGGAATCGAATTTCGACAGTTCCAATAGCTTTGTATGATGATTTCGGACTTGGGCGTATGTTCAGAATGGGTTTTGGATGACCTAGGAGAGTTTCAGCGCCCAATATTGAAATAAGAAGTTCCTTAAGTTTCTATTGTGGTTTGGGACGTGTTTTTGTGTTATCGAGGTCCGAACGGAATTCCAAGACCGGGAATAGTTCCGGTATGTCATTTATGACTTGCCTACAGAATTTGGTGTCATTCCGAGTAGTATAGGTCGGTTCGGCGCGTTGTTAACGAAGTCAAGAAAACCTAAAGTTCCTAAGTTTGGTTCTAGGGCTTTGAGGTGTGATTATGAGTTTTAGCGTTGTTTTGGGTGTTCCGAAGGCTCGATCGAGTTCTTATATGATTTGGGACTTGTTGATATACTTGGACGGGGGCTCGAGTGGGCCTTGGTGTCTCCCAGACACCACACCAGGCCAAAAACCAGCTGAAATAGCTGCTGGTGCACCTGTTCTGGTGTGATCCGCAGGTGCGGTTGCCCAGTTGCAGGTGCGACCCCCAACGGGCAGTCCATTTCTCGCAGGTGCGGACAAGGTTCTGCAGGGGTGGAGCCGCAGGTGCGTTCTCCCCTCCGCAGGTGCGAGCCTTTGCTCGCAGGTGCGGTCCTCGAGCCGCAGGTGCGGAAACATTGTCAGGCAGTGTGTTTCTTAAATACGGGATTTTTCATTATTTCTTCATTTCTTCCTCCATTAGAACACCTTGGGAGCTTGGGAAAATGGCTCAACAACCCAATCATTGAAAGGTAAGTAGATTCTATCCTAGAGTTAGCTAATGCATGCATTCTTAGTGGAATTTAACTACTTGATTAGTGAAAATTTAGGAATTTGGACAGTAACCTAGGGCCTACGAGGATTTAGAAAATTACCCGTCAATTAGCTATGAAATCAAGTAAAAATCATATATTAATGATCCTTAGGCTATGAGTGAGTGTTTCCTTCGAGAATTTTTGGAATGCGAGCATGCGGGCCTGAGGTTAGATTTTGGAATTTCTTCAAGAATGGCTAATTTGGATAAGTAATAGGATAATTCCATGCTTTGAATATGAATTAATATATTTGTGTAACATTTGGCTAGTTTCGAGTCCGTGGGTGTCGAGTTCAGAGTTTCGGGCGCATTCTTGACCCGGGGAGTAGGTGCGACGCGAGGTGAGTCTTCTTTCTAACCTTGTAAAGGGGAACTATCCCCCCAAGGTTATTTAAATGCTATATGTGATAATTGTGGGGGCTACGTACGTACAAAGTGATGAGAGTCCGTACGTAGCGGCTATTACTATTATGTCCGGGTAGTTAGGCCCACATCATGCCTTGTGTTTTACTTGATATGAACTATATGCTTAATAAATTCAATGTTACATGTTGCTTACTTCCCTGAGGTCATGGAATTTGAGAAACTTGTAAGGAATTGTTACTGAAAAGTAATTTAAAAAGGAATAATGTGTGTGCATGTGACCGCTTCGCAATTTACATTCCGCGAGTGGAGTGTGATTTTCCCCCACTCTTATGGGAACGGACCGTACGCCACGACGGATTGAGAGATGCAATTTTGGTACGGGCCGTTCGATCCTCGGCAGTGCATAGAGAGGATTGAGAGAATGCACTTTTGGTACGGGCCGTTCGATCCTCGGCAGTGCATAGATGTGACTACTTTGTGGAGAGGTGCACTTACTGTTCGGGTCGTTCGACCCTCGGCAGTGCACGAACATGAATATCTTATGACTCCGGCCCGTTGTCCTTACCCTGCATGCACATGATTTATTTGTTACTAAATTCATGGATATTGATTTGACAGATATTTGGGGAAAAGTGAAGTAGTAATTGTTTTATTCATTCCAGTACTTCCTTGGATTTCAGTGCCTTATATATATTTGTTGCTTCACTGCCTTTACATACCTACCGTTTCTATCATATTCTGTTGAATTACATTGGTGGACCTTAGTGAGTGTCATGTCGACCTTTCGTCACTACCTCTTCGAGGTTAGGCGGGATACTCACTGGGTACATATATATTTATGTACTCATGCTACGCTTCTGTACTTAATTGTACAGGTTCTGAGGCTGGTGCATCTGGTTGTCGGACCGGAGCTTGACTTAATATTAGACGGACCTGACTTCACGCTGAGCTGCTTTTTCTCCTGGCGATCTCCGACAACACCATGGGGTTTTCTTTTGCTTATTTCCCGTCTATTTCTTTCAGACAGTAGGACTGTATATTATATTTTTTGCATATTCTGTTAGTATGCCCGAGGACTTGTGACACTAGTTCCTGGCACACACGTGTTAGTTATTATGGATTTGGGGTTTGTATATATATTTGCTCACGCCTCTTCATGACTGCTTTTGATTAAAACTGGCCATTTATCCTTGTCGAATCATGTTTTAAGTTTTAAAACTGAGTATATGTAGAAATGTTTAATCTAATAAGAAAGAATCCTTAGTAAATTGAGAGTTGGCTTGCCTGACCCCGCCATTGGGCGCTATCACGACCTAAGTTAGGATTTTGGGTCGTGACACCCTTATTCCCATATTATATAAATAATGGAATGGCACCCTTATACGCCACATAACAATAACCCAAATCACATAACAATTTACACAGATATTACCACAACAACACAAAAAAATAATTCATATTACAAATTGCCTATAGGCCACAACCAATTCCAAAGATAGAACAAAATCAATTAATTTCACAACAAATAGCCGAAGGCTCCACAAAACGCATATAAAACTTCGGAAACAACAACAAGGATGGAAAATTAACTCAACATAAGACAATGCCTTCTGTAATCCAAATTTTGATAAATAAATATTAATACCTCAATTTAAACTTATTTAATTAATTATTTACAGATGGAAAAATTCATAATATAATTATTTCGGGGAACTATCAACTCAACAAACACACGAAACTCTGATAAAAATCCAAGTGGAAACCACACCAAATTATCATATAAAAGCAATCTCGACAAAAGTGAATGAGGCATAACAATAAAGAATTTAATAAGGTCGAACAATTTTCCAATTTAATAAATAAGGGTGTCTACGAAGTTTAACCAATATAATTTGCACATATAAACCAAGTACGTACTCACCACCTCGCATACATGGTTTTTCAGTCACACAATTTCCATATAAGACTCAATGCCTAGGGGAAATTCCCCCACACAAGGTTAGGCAAAATACTTACCTTTACGGAGTTAGGCCGATATTCAAAAATCATCTTCTCACTTGAATTGACCTTCGGACAACTCAAATCTATCCATATTAATTGTATAACTTCATTAAAATTCATCGGAAACAATTTCAGATAATTAAACGCCGACTTAAAATTTTAGGCTAAAAAGTCAACCAAAAGTCAACGTGGGGACCTCCTCTCGGAACCTGACAGAATTTTTATGAAGTCCGAACACCCATTCCGATAAGATTTCAACCATACCAATTTTATCAAATTCTGATAACAACTCGACCTCCAAATCTTAAATTTTTGTTCTTGCAAAGTTTGGCAAAAATCTTACTTTCTTCAATTTAAACCCCAAGTAAACGATGAATATAACCATAGATTTATGAAATATAATCATTTTTAGATGTAGGATACTTACACAAGTTTAATTCGTGAAGAAATCCTAAAAATCTCCCAAAAATCGAGCTCCAAAAATCCAAAAACAAACTGAAGGAATGACTGATTTTTGATGCTTTATGTTTCTGCGCGGAATCGCTCCTGCGAACAGTGTAGTCGCATCTTATATTTGCAAAACAAATTTTCACTTCTGCACTTCCCTTGCTTCTGTGAGCAGCTTAACCGCATCTGCGATGTCGTAGGTGCGAAATAATTTCTGCTTATGCGATCAGTTCTACAGCTGCCAGCATCCGCTTCTGCGTCCTCATTCCGTGCTTCTGCGATTACCCAGGTGTGTTAATTGCTTCGTACCTGCGACCATGTCCAGACCCTGCCCTGCTTCATATCCATCGCTTATGCGACAAGAAGCTCGCTTCTGCGATGAAGTTGTCATAGAAGCAAAGGTATCAGTTGCTGCCCAGAAACAACAAAATTTCAGCAGCTTCAAAAATTCCAAAAATCGATCCATTAGCTATCCGGAATCCACCCGAGGCCTTGGGTCCTTAACCAAATATACCAACACGTCGTAAACTACAAAACGAACTTATTCGAGGCTTCAAACCACATCAAACAACGCCAAAATTACGAATCGCGCATCGAATAGGATTATGAGTTTTCAAATCTTCCAACTTCATATTTTGCGCCGAAACGTATCAAATCAATCCGGAATGACTTCAAATTTTTCACGCGAGTCCTAAATGGCATAATGGAGCTGTCCCAATTTCCAGAATCAAAACTTGACCTTGTTATCAAAAATTCAACCCTCGGTCGATTTTTTCAAAAATCTTCTATTTCCAACTTTCGCCAAAATGTGTCGAATTGCCCTACGGACTTCCAAATCCAAAACCAGACACACTACTAAGTCAGAAATCACCATACAAAGCTATTGACGTCATCAAAATTCCATTCCGGGGTCATTTTATCGAAAGTAAACTCTCCGGTCAACTCTTTCCATTTAAGCTTCAAAATGAAAATTGTTCTTTCAAATTAAATTATGAATCTTCCGAAAATCAATCTCGACCACACACGCGGGTCATAATACATATTACAAAGCTGCTCAAGACCTTAAGTTTCTAAACGGAGCGTTAATTCTTAAAACGACAAGTCGGGTCGTTACAGTCCCCCTCTTAAACATACGTTCGTCCTCAAACGTGCCAATAATTATTCTGATGACATTAAATTACTGAGTGGATATTTCATACATAGTCACAGGTGATTCTACGTCACCATAATTTTAACATGGGTCCGGCAACACCATCTCAGTAGAGATTATTTCTTTCATCCATATTTATAAACATTAAAGCCAATTTCTTAGGCTCTAATTAGTTTCAAAAGGCTTGAATTTTTTTTCTCATTAACACACTGTCTTAGTCTCAACCGGCTCTAGCAATTTCGTGTCTACACACAACTGACAGTAACAAGCGAGGCATGAAGAACTCATAATTATTTACCCGAATTAACGAGTCACATTTAACGCCACTTGGGAACTCACCTCGTAAGCTAAAACTCAATATTTACAGCACAAAAATATGCATAGGAACAAATAAAATAATTATCAACTAAGCCTAACAGGCATGACTCCCTATTAGTACTATAGTACAAATTTTAATTTCACAAAGGGATAATTTAAACTCATAAATTTTTTTATCACAAGGACCTCGTCCTTATATAACTTCCACCGTGGCTTGTAGCCTGGTTTAAATATTTCACATCATATAAAAAATGCGAGGATCTTGTCCTCAAATCTGAATCACAAGTATTTTGCACATTGTGCCAACTGAAATTTTTCATTCCCTTCCTTTCTTTTTTTTTTTAACAAAATTCCGTAAACAAGTTTCACACACATAATGAACTCCCATACCAATAGGGCATATAATTCATAAAGTTGATATAAATTATTCAAAAATCACATCAAACTCCATTGTAGTGAGTAATAGAAAGTCACTTTTGGACTTATAGTCCTCAATAGTGTACAAAATAAAAATGATAGACACGGGCTAACATCATCAAATCTCCCAACAGGGATAAACCTATAAGTGGGTCACAGAATTATGAAGCTCACCCACAAGCAGAGCATAATAGGATGACTCGACTCGATATACAGAACCAAGTTGAGTTAAGAAAATATTCCTTTATAACAAATCAAGGTCATGCCTGTAACGACACCATCTGGTGTAGCGGCCTCAGCCATACCATGACAAGTATATCAACGGGTCGGGCCTCCCCCTCTAGGGCGCCCTCTACCCGTCTGTCCTCCACCCCTAACTGAATATGTAGGTGGAGTAGTAACTGAAATGGGGCCTGCAGCCTGAGTGCCCTGATGAAATCTGCCTCTCCCAAGTCTGGGACAATCTCTCATGATGTTCCTAGTATCACCACACTCATAGAAACCCCTATGTGGTTGCGACTGCTCATACCAAGTCTGTGCCAAATAAATGGAATAACCGTTGAAGGAATCCCGTGCCGGTGGTGCACTAAAAGAACTTACTGGAGCACCCCGAGTAATCTCCACTACTTACTGAAATGGAGTATCAGTATGCAACTCTCGAGCTATGCATATTTTAAGATCATAATCAAGCCCCTCAATGAATCTGCGGACCCGCTCTCTGACGGTAGAACCAAAGTAGGTGCATGACGGGCTAACTCACTAAACTTAATGGTCTGACACCGGCATGGTGCCCGACACAACCGTTCAAACTCTGTGCGCCACGCATCACAGAGAGTTCGGGCAACAAATTCTTTAAAAAACATCTCTGAAAACTGAGCCCAAGTAGGTGGTGTTGCATCAGCTGGTCTGCCCTCCTCATAGACCTGCCACCACTGATACGCTGCTCCTGACAACCGAAATGTAGTAAAAGAAACTCTGGTCACTTTCACAATGCCCTTGGTGTGGAGAATACTGATCACGCTCAACTATGTCTTATATAAAGACTAAACGGGCGCTGCAAATATAATCCCGGGTATTATGCCCAGTGTCGATCCCACAGGGAATTTACGTATCAATCAAGCCGTCAGAATACGAAACTTTTACTTAATCAATTATCTCAAGACTTTTGAATATCAATTGGTGATGTTTTACTATTTCTACTGACAAAATTAATAAACTAATGATTAACTAACAATAAGGTATAAACAATTATAATAAAGATATAAGGTCATGGTTTCCCCCGTTGGTGAACTTCCTTCTTGGATACTTCTTAT
This sequence comes from Nicotiana paniculata, assembly GCA_005239505.1. Lineage (NCBI taxonomy): Eukaryota > Viridiplantae > Streptophyta > Magnoliopsida > Solanales > Solanaceae > Nicotiana > Nicotiana paniculata. Next base: position 125,518 of record ML312004.1, on the reverse strand, counting down.
AGTTTGATTAGTTGTCTCTATCAATCATGGACACTCTATCTACCATAAATCTCTCTCAAGTAATTATGATAATTTACTAGATGCACTCTCTCAAGTTACGCTAGCTAGATTGCATTACAATTCACTTTAGATTGCACCCGAAGTATCATTATTTCTAATCCAACTTCTAAACCCTCTGTTATGACTTTCGTCTATACTCTGGGAGTGGTGTTGTTCAAACAATTACCTAAATATGCACTCTCTCTCAAGTAGATACATAATAAATAGGCACAGCTAATTGAGGGCCCTTCAATCATCTACAACAAGAACGTAGTTGAACAAATAGAGTTTAATCAACCAATCAAAGATATATTAATATCACAATAAGTTCATCCCCCAACGGGTTCCATCAAAACCCTAGATTAAAGAAATTAGCTACTCATGCTCATAATAATCAACTCTAAAATAACTTGCACAATTAAACTACAAAGTAACGAATAAAAGCTGTAAAAATCAATGTTTTGCTTCTCTGAGTAGTGTTCCACAGGCGTCTCTTGTCTCTAATGGCATCTCCCCCTCAAAGTTGTGTTTTTTGGGTCTATTTATATGTTTTGGACAAACCCTAAACGTGTAGGAGACTTCTATTCAAACCGAGAAACACTTAAAATCTTTAAAACTCGGATTGGACCAGACTAGGGACCTGGCTTTATGGCCCAAACGCCTTGATAAAACCAGGCCAGGCCAGGCCTTAAGGCTCAAACGCCTGGATAACGCCTGGCCTTACCAGGCTTTATAGCCCAAACGCCAAGCTATAGCCTGGTATGACCAGGCTTTACAGCCCAAACGCCTAGCTATAGCCCGGTGCACTCCTCTTCGCCTCTTGAGCGTATTTTCGACGTTTATGCATCCATTTAGCTCGGCTTCCATTTCCAATTCACCTACACATGAAATAGACTCCATTAGGTACATACGAAGTGTATTTTTATCATTAACGCACATAAAATGTAAGGCATATAACGTGTTAAACCATGAATTCTAGCCACACATCAACACCCCACACTTAAACATTTGCTCGTCCTCGAGCAATCAAACTACACTCATGTACACAACTTATTAAGCAAATCGCTTAACAAGTTATACGAAGAATTTTTAAAATAGTTCAAGCACAAAGGTGTGACATCCTCGCCTCAATAGTTGACTCACATATACCATGCTTTATTCACAATCCACTCACTACTCTAACATAGAGGTCAACAACATTACCTTTCCTTCATGAATCATGTGCCCTCACCAAATCAAAGAGCTAGTTCCACACACAATAAAATTTAAGAACACTTAGGAACTCAAGATAGAAAGAATTCACTCGCTCTCAGAAATAATATTCATATGCCACAAAAGATGCACCATAGGCTTGCCCGTAGTGTACTACTCTACTAATCGAGCTCATTCAGTCTAGGATCAAGTAGGACTTTATTCGGTTGTAATGTAGGCTTCGAGACGGGTAGGATACATTTAGATATAAGAGTGACTACAGCTCCCTAAGCACTTTAATACATATACTTTAGCGCTCAACCTCAAACTTATATTAAACCAACTCCACCTTCACATCAATGTTATTACCCCGTACTTCTTTAAGCACAATTACATAAGAGTGACCACATATATATTTTTCTTGCACAACAATACAACTATTTATTTTCTATTTTTTTTCCTTCTTTTTCTCTTTTTTTTTCTCAAGTGACTCTTACTTTTCAAAACAGTGCACCTTTCTCCTTATTTCAATTATTCCCCTCAAAAACCAACCTACCACTCCACAACTTTAACTTTTCCATATTTCATCACTTTTTCAGTGCTTACGAGAGGTGACAAGGTTCAAATATATGATCGATTCAAATAAAGGGGTATGGCTTGTAATGTGGTTGCCAAAGAAACAGGATTATAGGCTCAACGGGGTTAACTATGATACATAACAATTAGGCGGGTAAAATATACATAGCTGGCTCAACAAAGAAGCGCCTATATCACTTCCAAGACTGAACAAAACTAATATTTCGCTTTGCACACAAGCGGGGCAAGTTCTAGACATCAAATACAATGCATAGAATAGCATACAAACCTCACACACACATGGCACATAGCTCACTCAGGATTGGATCTATCACGACACTCCAATCAAAGCAGTTAAGCAAATTTTAAGAATCCACGATTTAAGGTATTCATCCTGGAGTCAAAAATTGAACCTACGCGTCACAACCAAAGTACTGATTATTCTCAAGGCATCACAAAGTTCCGAGATATTGCTGCACTTAATCCCTCAACCATGTGGTTACTACTCTTAAAAATTAAAAATCACCTACACTCGGTTCAATTAAAAGCCCTTGGAAAAGAACTGTGGTCCAAAGAAAAACCAAGGGGGAATTACTACACTCCCTAAAACAAAAATCTTTTTGGTATTTTTTCTAGACTTACTTCCCTCAAGAGAACTGTCTAAGAGATCCATCGTCGGGAAGAGTCCACATACTTCTAAAAGAATTTTTTTTTTAATTTTGTTCTACCTAAAATAAAAAGACTACAGAAAAAGCTACAAAACTTAAAAGAAAACTAACTTACTAACATGAACAACTAAAACTACTAACACACTAAACACAACAACTCACAACAAATATGTACAACACCCCACACTTAAATCATGCAATGTCCTCAGTACATCACATATAGACAAAACAAGAAATAAAAGTAAGGTGCAAGAAACTCCCTGCTCTAGTCGCGTCGACATCCTTTCCATTAGTTTTTGCTTTCTATGCTCCTTCGAACAAATTCTTGAATCACTTTATGACTCCACTTTGAACTTATGAATTGGATCTCAAGTTTTGAATCTGCTCTATGATCATGCCTGGGGTGGTGGAACAAATCTGCCTGGCCCTATAAAACAATGTAGTAATCTGCGCTTCTTGGCCTTTATATGGGATGTGTACTCCCGACTTTCTGGCAAGAAAAATTCAAGAATGTAGGCATCTTGTTCTTTATTCCTTGGCTCCTTAGGTGGTTCGGATGAACTTTATTTTCATATCATCATCCAAACACAATGTGAAAAAATGGTTAGATTGTGTATCGACATCCTCAACATTAATGACACTAGATTCAACAAAATATGTATCATCAATGTCCTTGGTTAATTCTAGTATCTTTTCTACCACATCGACATCCTTAACATCCAGTCTGGCCTGCTCTACTAGCACTTCCTGTACGTCATCATCCATGGGTTCTTTGTTCCTATTAACCAGATAAGGTGGCAGTGGTTTCAGTTCCAACCTGGGTGGTTTTTCAATAGATGGCCTGGCCGGCTGGTTCTCTCTTTTCTCTAAGTGTAATGACTCAAACTCGAGAACCTTTGGCCATACCCCTTTTCTATCAAGTGCTAACACCCAATCTGCCAGTTCTTCACCGTTCATATTATCTAGATCCATCGAACATTCAGTAAAAGGGTCCCCAACAGCCAGGGACGCATCATCTTCTTCCGGGATCATGTTCATGGCATCAAGAAGAGAGCAGTTGGCTAACTCACATGGTCGCCTCATAGACTTCTGCACGTTGAAAGTGATTTCTTCATCATTGAGCATCATCTTAAGTTCACCTGTCTCACAATCGATAAGGGCTCTGCCTGTGGCCAAGAATGGCCTTCCCAAGATTATGGGAATTTCCTCATCCACTTTACAATCTAGAATCACAAAATTAGCAGGGAACACAAACTTCCCCACTTGTACTAACACATCGTCCAGAATGCCCGACGGTCTCTTCACCGTCCTATCAGCAAGTTGCAGCAGTATGGAGGTGGGCCTGGCTCTACCAATCCCCTGTCTTTTATATATAGCCAGCGGCATCAGATTAATGCTGGCTCCCAAGTCACATAGATCTTTAGCGAAAGCTAAGTTACCAATGGTACAAGGAATTGTAAAACTCCCAGGGTCAGACAACCTTTCAGCAATAGGACGCGTCACCACCGCACTACAAGTCTGAGTAAGAGTGACAGTAGCCAGATCTTAGAAGTCAACTTTTCTGGACATCAAGTCCTTAATCATTTTAGCATAGCCAGGCATTTCCTTCAATGATTCAATCAATGGGATATTTACTTGTATCTGCTTTAGCATGTCCAAGAACTTTTTGTAATTTTCATCCTTTTGGTATTTGGCCAGCCTCTAAGGGAATGGAGCTGGCGGTCTCTTTTTCCCAGTGATTTGGGACTTTTCTTTCTCAGCCACCACCTCAACTACCGGCTCCTGGGCTATCTCCACTTCTTTTTCAGTCTCACTCTATGCACTGGGTTTTCCTTCAGTAGGTTGCACTGTTACCTTGGTCAAGTTTGTTGAATCATCAAGTTCAATCGTCATGGGTACCAGTGTCTCGACCTGCCTGCTTTCATGAGCTCTCTCCAGTTCCAAGTCTAAATCCCTGCCATTGCGGAGAGTCACTGCCATCAGCTGCCTTGGGCCCTGGTCTGTAGGATTTACCTGAGTATCTACAGGTAAAGTCCCACGAGGACGATTGTTCACTGCCATAGATATCTGGCCCAACTGTACTTCAATATTTTTAATAGCTGCATCATGTACATCTACTGGTTTTGGCATTTTGTCCAATAACCTGCTGCATCATAGCTTCTAACCTGGAGAACCCATCTTCTTGCCTTCCCCCTGTTGATATTGAGGAGGGTAGTATGCTTGTTGTTGATTCTGATGGTTATAACCTTGTGGCCTCTGATATGGTGTTGCATTAGCTTGTGGTCTCATGACACCCATATTTCCACTGTTCTGCTATTGGTGAGGTGGTCTATACGGTTGAACTTGCTGACCCCAGTTCTGCCCCCCTAGTCTCTGGCTTCCATAATTCGACACATAATTCATGTTTTCTGGATAAGGAGGGTGATCACATTCTGCATTCCACTGGTTACCAAATTATTGACTAATGCAATATGTGCATAAGCCCCCATTGGTTGTATCTACGATGTGTACCTGCTGCTTTTGCCCTGATTCTTCTACCTTCTTAGTTAGTATGCTCGTCTCTGTTATCAAGGTGGCCACGTTCTTTGCAATAGTATTGGATGGATCGAATGGCACTGAGTGAACTACATGAGTAATGGGTGCATTCCTGGTTGTCCATCCTGAATTCTGTGCCATTTTATCAAGTAAGATCTGACTTTCTCTCCACGTTTTGCTCAAGAATGTTCCACCAGCTGAAGCATCAATATTTTCCTTAACAGTATCAGCCAGACCCATATAAAAATGATGCCCCAACATCTGCTCTTGAATACCATGATGTGGACAGATAACCAGAATTCCGTTGAATCGTTCCCATGTCTCCTGCAATGTTTCAACTGGTTTCTGTCTGAAGCTCAAGATTTCATCAATTTGTTGAGTAGTCTTGTTGGGTGGATGAAACTTGTTCACGAACTGCTTAACTGACTCCTCCCATGTGGTAATGGAATTGATGGGGAGTGAGTTTAGCCAAGTCTGGGAACCTCCAGTCACTGAGAATGGAAACAGCAACAATTTTATTGCTTCATGAGTGACGTTTGGCTACCTCTGTGTTTTGCAAATTGACAGGAAGTTCTTCAAATGCTGATGGGGGTCTTCGATGTATGACCCTGGGAATAGTCCCTTGTTCTACAACAAGTGCAGCATATTATTTGTAATCTGGAAGGACTCGGCCTGTATTTGAGGGATTAGTATCACAGTGGCCAAATTCTCTGCCGTGGGTTGTGCCCAGCCATATAAAGGAGCCTCTGCCCCTATTTGAGCGACTGGGTATACCACCGCATCCCCATTGTTGTTCCTGTTATTTGGATCTTCCATGTCGGGTTCAAGTTGTTCAATTGATGGTTACTGTTTTCTTTTCCGGTTGGCCCGGTTTAGGGCCTTGAAAACTTTCTCGAGGTCCGATAAGGCTTCAATTACTTCACCAGTTCTCGACGAGTTTCTAGTCATGCACCTGTACAACCAAGTTAGCAAACATTACTTTCAATGTATGAATGAAAATTGAAGAAAATTGACTATATTTCAGATTTTTAGGATTTTGTTGACAGGTGCAGGGACATGCTGCACAATATGAGGATATTAGAGTCCCATGGAGTGGACTTCACTACCTTCCAGTTAGAGGGAAGAGCTCGGAGATGGTGGCAGTCCTATATTCTCAGCAGGCCAGCAAATTATCCTCCTATCACTTGGGAGCAGTTCACTCAGATGTTTCTAGACAGGTATATCCTACCCTCTGAGAGGGAAGAGTTGCGGTATTAGTTTGAGCAAATGGAGCAGGGACATATATCAGTGACGGATTATGAGGCTAGATTCTCAGAGTTGTTTAGCCACGCACTTATGATATTACCTACTGATGCCGAGAGAGTGCAGAGATTTATATCAGGGTTGCACTCTTGTATTAAAGCCAACATGGTCCGAGAGGTGGAGATTGGGACTCCCTATCAGCTGGTGGTCAAGATAGCTCGTCGGATTGAGGGTTATCGATCGAGAGGTAGAGAGCAGGGTCAGCATGACAAGAGAGCCAGATTCTCTGAAGATTTCAGAGGTGCCCCAGTTAGGGGTAGGGGTCAATTCGGTAGAGGTCAGCCTAGCAGGCCTCCATATTCAGCACCCCCACCACCTCTCTGATGTGTTCCAGCGAGGTCTCATTTCAGTGCCATGCCAGAGCGTTCTCTTCCCTCCAGTCATTCAGAGTTCACCTAGTGGTTATTCCAGTTATTCGAGATCCCCCAGTCCCTACTTCAGTGTGATGACAGAGAGTACACATCGCTCTCGGGCCATTCAGGGTTCCTCTTCGGGGCAACAGGCTATGATACCTGGAAGTTGTTATGAGTGTGGGGATCCAGGTCATATGAAGAGGCATTGTCCCAGGTTCCGGGGTAAAGCAGTGCAGCAGGATTATCAGCTTATGGGTCCAGCACCAGCCGTTAGGCCACCTAGAGGTGGGGGACAGGTCAGCAGGGGTCGTCCTAGAGGTGGAGACCAGTCAGGGGGAGGTCAGCCAGCTCCTATTCATTCTGGCGGGGCTTAGTCTTCCGGTGCTCCAGCTAGATTCTATGTTGTTTCGGCCATATCAGATGCAGTGGCCTCAGACGCCGTGATCACAGGTATTATTACAGTATGTGGTAGAGAGGCATCGATGTTATTTGATCTAGGATCCACCTATTCCTATGTTTCAGTCTTATTTGCTAATTTTTTGGATGTTCCTCGTGAGTCCTTGGGTTCTCCTATATGTGTGTCCACTGCTGTGGGCGATTCTATGGTGGTAGACCGGGTTTACCGGTCCTGTATGGTTACATTCTGCGGGTTCGAGACTCGAGAGAATCTCTTATTGCTCGACATGATTAATTTTGAGGTTATTCTAGGTATGTATTGGCTATCTCCTTATCATGTCGTGCTAGATTGCCATGCCAAGACAGTTACTTTATCCATTTCTGAGTCACCTAGGTTGGAGTTGAGAGGTTCCTCAGTTAGTGCAGCCAATCGGGTTATTTCATTCATGAAGGCTCGACATATGGTCGATAAGGGTTGTCTGGCCTATCTTGCTTATGTGCGGGACACCACCGCCGAGTCTCCGATGATTGATTCAGTGCCAGTTGTTCGAGAGTTTGCCGATGTATTTCATTCAGACCTTCCGGGCATGCCTCCGGATCGTGATATTGATTTAGCTCCAGGAACCCAGCCTATATCTATTCCTCCGCATCGTATGGCTCCTAAAGAGTTGAAGGAGTTGAAGGAGAAGCTTGAGGAATTGTTGGCTAAGGGGTTCATCAGACCGAGTGTATCGTCGTGAGGTGCTCCAGTTCTATTTGTGAATAAAAATGATGGGTCCATGCGATGTGTATTGATTACCGCCAGTTGAACAAGGTCACCATTAAGAACAAGTACCCCTGCCGCGCATCGATTATTTGTTTGACCAGTTGCAGGGTCCTCGGGTGTTTTATAAGATTGATTTGAGATCGGGATATCATCAGTTGAGGATTCGGGTCTCAGATGTTCCGAAGACAGCTTTTCACACGAGGTATGGCCACTATGAGTTCCTGGTAATGTCCTTTGGCTTGACTAATGCCCCAACAACATTTATGGACTCGATGAACAGGGTGTTCAGGCCGTATATTGATTCCTTTGTCATTGTCTTCATTGATGACATTTTGACTCTCTCACGTAGCCTGGGGGAGCACGAGCATCATTTGAGAGTTGTGCTCCAGACTTTGCGAGAACAGAAGCTATATGCTAAGTTCTCTAAGTGTGAGTTCTGGTTGGATTCCGTGGCATTCTTGGGGCATGTGGTATCCGGAGAGGGTATCAAGGTTGATCCTTAGAAGATTGAGGCAGTTCAGAGTTGGCCACGTCCTACTTCAGCTATAGAGATTAGGAGCTTTTTGGGCCTAGAAGGCTATTATCGCTGATTTGTAGAGGGGTTCTCTTCTATTGCAGCTCTATTGACTAGATTGACTCAGAAGAATGCCCCATTTCGATGGTCCGACAAGTGTAAGGTGAGCTTTCAGAAGCTCAAGGCAGCATTGACCTCAACACCAGTCTTGGTATTACCTTCCAGTTCGGAGATGTATACAGTGTATTGCGACGCTTCGCGCTTTGTCTTGAGGTATGTGTTGATGCAGGAAGGGAGAGTTATTGCTTATGCTTCACGCAAACTGAAGGTTCATGAGAATAATTACTCTGTGCATGATTTAGAGTTGGCGGCGATTGTTCATGCTCTTAAGATTTGGAGGTACTACTTGTATGGGGTGTCCTGTGACGTTTATACAGACCACCGCAGCTTGCAGCACTTGTTTAAGCAGAGGGACCTTAATTTGAGGCAGCGCAAATAGCTTGATTTGTTGAAGGATTATGGTATCACCATTCTTTATCATCCGGGCAAGGCAAACGTGGTAGCAGATGCCTTGAGCAGGAAGTCAGAGAGCATGGGTAGTTTGGCTTATATTGCAGCAGAAGAGAGACCTCTAGCCTTGGACATTCAGTTCTTGGCTAATCGCCTGGTGAGGTTAGACCTTTCAGAGCCTCGCCGAGTTTTAGCACATGTGGTTGCTCAGTCTTCGTTATTGGGAGAGATTAAGGCTCGGGAGTTTGATGATCCGTACTTGGGAGAGTTTCGGGAGACAGTCGTTCAGGGTAGTTCCAAGGAGGTTACTATTGGAGAGGATGGTGTTCTGAGACTTTAGGGCCATTTATGTGTTCCTAATGTCGATGTCTTGAGAGGGAGGATTATATAGAAGGCACACAGTTCTCGGTATTATGTCCATCATGCTGCTACGAAGATGTATCGTGATTTGAAGCAACATTACTGGTGGAGGCGGATGAAGAAGGACATTGTGGAGTATGTGGCTAGGTGTCTTAATTGCCAGCAGGTTAAGTATGAGCACCAGAGGCCAGGAGGCCTACTTCAGCAGATGCCCATTCCTGAGTGGAAGTGGGAACACATCACTATGGACTTCGTGGTTGGGTTGCCTCGGACTCTGTGAAAGGTTGACGCGATTTGTGTCATTGTGGATAGATTGACCAAATCGGCGAATTTTATTCCAGTGGCTACTACATATACTTCTGAGAGGTTGGCATAGATCTACATTCGGGAGATAGTCCGGTTGCACGGTGTGCCGGTGTCCATTATATCAGATTAAGGTCCTCAGTTAACCTCACACTTCTGGAGAGCATTGCATAGTGAGGTGGGTACCCAAATAGACCTCGGCACAACATTTCACCCTCAGACTGATGGCCAGTCGGAGCGTAAAGTTCAGATATTGGAGGACATGCTCAGGGCATGTGTGATTGACTTCGGAGGTCAGTGGGACCAGTTCTTGCCTTTGACCGAGTTTGCTTACAATAATAGTTATCAGTCCAGCATCGAGATGGCTCCATTTGAGGCTTTGTATGGTCGGCGATGTCGTTCTCCTATCAGGTGGTTTGAGCCTGGCGAGGCTAAGTTATATGGCACTGACCTGGTGAGGGATGCTTTGGAGATGGTGAAGTTGATTCAGGAGAGGCTCCGCACAGCACAATCCAGATAGAAGAGTTACGCGGATCAGAGGGCGCGTGACGTATTATTTATGGAGGGAGACAAGGTCCTGTTGAAAGTCTCACCAATGAAGGGTATTATGAGGTTCGGGAGGGAAGAAGGGCAAGCTGAGCCCAAGGTTTATAGGTCCCTTCGAGGTGTTGAGGTGAGTTGGGGAGGTTGCTTATGAGCTAGCTTGCCTCCTAGTTTGTTAGGAGTTCATCCGGTATTTCATGTATCCATGCTCCGGAGGTACCACGCCGACTTCTCTCATGTGGTTAATTTCAACACTATTCAGTTAGATGAGAGGTTGGGCTACGAGGAGGAGCCAGTTGCTACTATTGATAGACAGGATCACCAATTGAGGTCCAAGAGAGTTTCTGCGGTGAAGGTCCAGTGGAGGGGCCAACCAGTCGAGGAAGCGACCTGGGAGTCCGAGTAGCACATGCGGAGACGATATCCACACTTATTCAGCACTTCAGGTATGATTCTAGACCCATTCGAGGACGAACGTTTGTTTAAGAGGTCGAGAATATAACGACCCGACCGGTCATTTTGCGTTATCGGGCCCTGTTCCCCTAAATGGAACTTCCCATAGTGGCTTATTGTGATTTATGACTTGCGGCGGCTGGTGGTTCGGGATTCGGAAGTGTTTAGAGCAATATTGGAACACTTGGTTCCTTCAGGTTGGCCTTCAAGGCCAAGTTTGACTTCGGTCAATATTTTGAGTAAACAACCTCGGAATCGAGATTTGACGGTTCCGATAGCTTCGTATGATAACTTCGGACTTGGGCGTATGTTCGGAATGGGTTTTGCATGACTCGGGAGCGTTTCGGCGCCCAATATCGAAATAAAAGTTTCCTTAAGTTCATATTGTGGTTTGGGACGTGTTTTTGTGTTATTGAGGTCCGAATAGAATTCCGAGAGTAATAGTTCTGTTATGTCATTTATGACTTGCCTGCAAAATTTGGTGTCATTCCGAGTAGTATAGGTCGGTTCGGCGCATTGTTAGCGAATTCAAGAAACTTAAAGTTCCTAAGTTTGGTTCTAGGGGTTTTGAGGTGTGATTTTGAGTTTTAGCGTTGTTGTGGGTATTTCGAAGGCTCGAGCAAGTCCGTATTATGATTTGGGACTTGTTGGTATATTTGGATAGGGTCTCGGGTGGGCACAGCTGCCTCTCGGGCACCAAACGAGGCCAAAACCCAGCTGAAGTAGTTGCTGGTGCACCTGATCTGGTGTGACCGCAGGTGCGGTTGCACAGTCGCAGGTGCGAGACCGCTCCTGCGGTCCCAGCCTCGCAGGTGCGACCCCTAGGTGGGTTGCCCAGCTCTCGCAGGTACGAGCCCTTTCCCGCAGGTGCGGACTCCTGCCCGCAGGTGCGAGCCCAGGCTCTTGTTCCATTTCCTGCATGTGCGAGCTATTGCTCGCAGGTGCGAGACCGCAGGTGCGGTCGTCAAGTCGGAGGTGCGGTCGTCAAGTCGGAGGTGCGGAAACCCCTGTAGGCAGTAAGGTCTTTAAATGCGGGATTATCCCATTTTCTTCCACCATAGAAGATTTTGAGAGCTTGGGAATGAGTCTAACGACCTAGCTACAAAAAGGTAAGTGAATTCTATCCTAAAGTTAGTTAATGCATGAATTCCTTGTAGAATTTAACTACCTAATTAGTGGAAAATCAAGGATTTGGGTAGTAACCTAGGGCTTTCGAGAATTTAGAGAATTACCCGTGAATTGCCTATGAATTCATACAAAAATCATATATTAACGATCCTTAGGTTATGGGTGAGTGTTTCCTTCGAGAATTTTCGGAATACGAGCATGCGGGCCCGGGGTTGGATTTTGGGATTTCTTCAAGAATGATGAATTTGACTAAGTAGTAGAAGAATTCCATGCTTTGAGTATAATTTGATATATTTACGTAATGTTTGATTAATTTCGAGTCCTTGGGTGACGAGTTCGGAGTTTCGGGCGCATTCTTGACCCGGGGAGTAGGTTCGACACGAGGTGAGTCCTTTCTAACCTTGTAAGAGGGAACTATCCCCTAGGTGATTTAAATGCCTATATGCTAATGTTTGTGGGGGCTACGTACGCACAAAGTGACAAGAGTCTGTACGTAGCGACTATTATTGTTATATCCGGCTAGTTAGGGCTACACCATGCCTTGTGTTTTTCCTTGAAATGAACTATATGTTTAATGAATTAATGTAACATGCGGCTTGTTTCCCTGAGATCATGGATTTTGAGAAATTTTAAAGAATTTTTCACCGAAAAGTAATTTATAAAGAATGAATGTGTGGATTGTGTGCGCATGTGACCGCTTCGCAATTTACATTCCGCGAGCGGAGTATTATTTCCCCCACTCTCATGGGAGCAGGCCGTATGCCACGGCGAGATTGAAAGATATATTATGGTTCGGGTCGTTCGACCCTCGGTAGTGCACATATATGATCATTTTGATGGCTCAGGCCGGTTGTCCTTACCCTGTATGCGCATGCTAAATTGTTAATGATTCTTTTTATGGATATTGAGTGGTCAGATCTTTTAAAGGAAAGAAAAAAAAAAGAAGAATAATGAAGTAGTAATTGTATATTTACTTCCAGTATTTATTTGAATTACTGTTATTTTTAATGTTTACTGTTTTTATCATCCTCGTGTGTCTGGTACTGATATTATGTCTTGTTTAATAATTTTGTTGGACCTTAGTGAGTGTCAAGTCGACCTCTCGTCACTACTTCTTCGAGGTTAGGTAGGATACTCACTGGGTACATATTTGTTTATGTACTCATGCTACGCTTCTGTACTTAATTGTATAGGTTCTGAGGCTGGTGCATCTGGTTATCAGACTGGAGCTCGATTCTGATCATAGTTGGACCTGACTTCACGGTGAGCTGCTTCTCCTGACGATCCTCGGTAGCACCATGGAGTTTCTTTTGCTTATTTCCCGTCTATTTCTTTCAGACAGTGGGACTGTATATTATATCTTTTATATATTCTGTTAGTATACCCGTAGGATTTGTGACACTAGTTCCTGGCACACACGTGGTGGTTATTATGGATTACGGGTCTGTATATATATTGGCTCACACCTCCTTATGACCGCATTTGATTGAAACTGGCTAATTATCCTTGCCGATTTATGTCTTAAGCTTTAAAAACTTGGTATATGTTGAAATGTTTAATCAAACAATAAAGAAGCCTTAGTAAAATGAGTGTTGGCTTGCCCGACCCCGCTATTGGGCGCCCTCACGACCTGATTTAGGATTTTGGGTCGTGACAATAGGGGCTCATGTTAACCTCCAAAAGTAAACAAAATAAGTGGACACTATTCAAACAAACAATCTTTAATGATTTAAGATCCTATAGGCAGGATATCTAGATGAGCATAAACAGAATATATAACAGCCTTATTAAAGCGAGCAGCGATTCCTATCAGTTTGCCTACTGATTTTCTCAAAAACTCTGAATTTGGGAAAACTTCAAGCAATACTAAATCAAGTTATTTTTAGCCTCAGAATTCCTATAAGTTTTCCCAAGTGATAACCAGAACAGAATCCTATATGCATGGTATCTACAACTATTAATTATAGATCTATAACATATTTCATAAATGAGTTACTGATTTTAACAGACAGGTTTTTATCTTCTTTAGATCCTATAAGCATGCTTTCTAATTTTTTGCAGAATTAGTTAACTCCTATAGGCATGATTTCTAAGCGTTAGAAATGATTACAAGTATTACTTCCTATAGGCATGATATCTAAATGCAGAAAACTGATTTTATATTTTATTTCCTATAAGCATGATATCTAAGAAACTGATTTATATTTATTTCCTATAGACATGATATCTAAGTGGACAGAGACGTCAACAAAATGTCATACAATTTCGATAATTCTCAAAGAAGATCCTATATACATAATTTCTAATGCACATTGAGATTTGAAAATATGCTTAAAACATTGGTTCTTGATGCAGAATTGATAAACGACCTATAAACAGGATTTCTAGGATGCAAAGTATGAAACTTCAGATTTCAAACGGTGAGACAAGACCCTATGGGAATGATTTCTAATGGTATGCACATAAAGAATCACCACAACAACCCATAGGCATGATTTCTACCCGAACCTGACAAAGATATATAACAATCCCTCCCCAGCTTTTACTAATAACGCCGTATCTGTTTTTACAAGGATTATTTACATTATTACAGACCAATATGAATGAATTACATAAAGATATTCATTACACTATAGGGAGCCTTAGCAAGCCCAATGTCAACCCGGAAGCCAGACCTTCAAACAAGCAAGTCTGATGTCCACAGGTAGTCCATCCATAATACACAAATGGGCTTCTGGAGTGTCAAACTTCCCAAGGGCCTCAGGGACCCGAGGCAATGCTCACACCAGAACCTTTCTCAGAGAAATAGTTTTAAATGATTTGAAGACCAGCCCCAGTATGTCAGATTTCGGAGGAGTCTCATGGACCCTAGACAGTGCTCACACTGGGGGTGGTAGGACCCTAGATAACTAAGAGTAGAAGTTTGAAAATAGTATATAAGGGTAGGGGATAATTTTAGAAAAGAAGTTTGATTTTTAGAAGTAAATAGAAACAAGTTACAAGACTACAAACAGAACAGAACGACATTTCAGCAGATTGGCTCAGACATGGGTATCAATAATTAACAATCACAACAAGAGCAGGAACACTTAAATTGTAGACATAACCAAACAGGGTCACAATTGAATCAAACAAGGTTTCACATTGCTGAAGTTAACTTAGTTTATTAATTATTACTAGGTGGAATGGTATAAACATGTATTAAGCAGAGAAACATACTGAAGCAGAACAAGATAACATGAACTAAGACATAACTACTAAAAAAAGAACAGAACATGAACTATATGTCTGGCAGAAGCATGTTGGAATTTGAAGCACTAACCACACATACATGTGGAACAAAAAGGTAACCAAGACTAAGGCATACTAGTCAAAAAGTAAATTGGAAACATATAGTAAACAGGACATATCGAGGTTCGAAGTAAGCTAATCATATAAGTCACAGGGAATAAAAACTAAGGCATAGTAGTTGAGAAACAGATGGTCAGAAAACAAATATCAAAACAGAAGAATGTTGATGTCCATGGTAAACTGGCTACATAGCATATAGAATAGAACATGATAAAAGAAATTGAGGCATACCAGTTAAGGAGATAGCAAATAGGAAGGTAGAGGCAATTGGAATCCAAGATTCTAGCCTTGGCTTTCAGCCGGCTAGACAGTGCAAGAAATCGATGTAACATAAAGAACTCAAGTTGTGTGTGTGTAATTGAGTTTGTGTCTCAGTGTGTGCTTGTAAGCATAGGTGTGTGTGTGTGTGGGTGTTTTTCTGTGTTTTGAAAATTAGAACGGTGCAAGTTTTATATAGAATTCATAAGAGTAAACAATTAAGGCAAGGAAAATTAACGGTACATAAATAAAGTATGCAAATCAAATAACAAATCAGTTATGGCTAAACTCAATCAATTAATAAGACAGAATCTGGGAAATATCCCTTAAATAAAGGAGAATCTCATATGAATCATTTAGCAGACATGATTGAGGCCAAATAAGGTAAGCAATAATCCTAAAGACCATTTATAGGTCGGTCAAAACAATCAATACCCAGAAATTAGGCCAGTGGCATAATTAAGGAAGGCAATACTAATTATGAGTCACAAATAAGGGAAGAATAAGTAAAATCGTCAAAGAGATATCGATTTTAAAAGAAAACATAATTCCAAACCCTAATTAGACAAATAAAAATCAATTAATCCCTTTTAATTGACAAATCCAAAGAATAACGAGAAAATATCATAACAAACAGTGGAATAATTAGAAACTCTAGGGATTAAAACATAGACATGAAAACCAGTTGAACAAGTAAAGAGAACCGGAGTTAAATGCTAAAATATTTTAGAACTACTTTGCAGAAAATTAAAAGATTAAACCTTAGCTTTTAGGGAAAAACAAAAATCGGTTAACAATAATAGGAAAAACAGAAGATCTTAAATAGATAAACTCAAAATCATCTCAGATCTATAGAAATCTGAACAGACTCGAGTAAAAGTGACTGGGGTTTTAAAAATAGACAGAGGTAAAAAAATCTGGTTTGAACCAGAGATTTGAAGTCATAAACATGAAGATAACAGTACTCACAAACATAGAGATGAACACAGACGGATTCATCGAGAAAATGAAGGATTTGGACAGATACTGTGTTGAATCTCTTTGAGATTCCCTGAAATAACACAAAAATCATAACACTAGTAAAGAAAGGAGGACAGATGTGGCCTAAGATCGAAGGGAAACCCATGAATTAAAGGGGGTTCAGGTGACGGCGGGCTAGGGTTAGGGAGAAGGGTGAGAGAGAAGAGAGGGAAAAGGGATTCAGTGGCGGCGGAACTTGGAAAATGATTAGGGTTGTGGGTTGTTGGGTAATTAAAAATGGAAGGAATGTCCTGGACCGTTGATCTTTTGAGATCAATGGCCAGGATTGAATCTGGAGGGTCGGGCGGGTAATAAAATGGGTTATGGGTATTGGGTTGTGGGTTAATGGGTATTGGATCAGGGTTATGGTATTGGGTTGATTTAATAGGGCTGGGGTAGTAGTTGGGCTAAGGTACGAAATTAAAAGATGCTATTTGTTAAATACCCAATTAATTTGAAAATAATTCATAAAATAGCTAATAAATGATAAAAATTGATATTTATGCATAAAATGATTTAAAATAATAGGGAAAGGGCCAGGGGGTGGGACGGGGCTCAAAAGGGGCAAAGGGAACAAGGTAGCTTGTAGGTTGAGAATTGGATAATGGAATATAGGGAGGTTGACGGATAAGTCTATAGAGTTGGAGAAGATTCTCCAGAAGAGAAGGGTCAATATAGCGTGCATGCAGGAGACTAGGTGGGTAGGATCGAAGGGGGGGAATGTAGACGGGTATAAATTGTGGTTCTCCGGAGTTGTGAAGGGCAAGAACGGAGTGGGTATTTTGGTGGATAGGGAGCTTAGAGAGTCGGTGGTAGAGGTCAGACGAGTGAATGACATATTGATGGCGATTAAGGTAGTAGTTGGAGGGAGCTCTAAATGTCATTAGCGCTCACGCACCGCAAACAGGCTTGGAAGAGGAGGTTAAAAGGCGCTTCTGGGAGGCGCTTGATGAGGTGGTACGGGGTATTCCGCCTACGGAGAAGCTATTCATAGGAGGGGATTTCAATGGTCATATTGGGTCGTCTGCTGGTGGCTATGGTGAGGTGCACGGTGGCTTCGGCTTTGGTGATAGGAACAGGGGTAGTACCTCATTGTTGGATTTCGCTAGAGCTTTTGAGTTGGTAATAGTGAACTCTATGTTCCCGAAGAGGGAGGAACATTTGATTACTTTCCGGAGTATGGTGGCTATGACTCAGATTGACTATCTCCTCCTCAGGATGTGTACAACGGGTTGTGCAAGGACTTCAAGGTGATCCCGAGTGGGAACCTCGCAAGCTCCTGGTAATGGACGTCGGTATCTTGTTGAAGAGGAAGAGGAGGTTTGTACAGGTTCAGTCGGGGATCAGGTGGGGAGCTTTGTCTAAGGATAATGCGCAGCAGTTGGAGGGGTGGCTAATGAATACGGCTGCCTGGAAGAGTGGTGGGGACGCTAGCGCTATGTGGACGGTGACGTCCAATTGTATAAGGGAGGCAACAAGAGAGGTGTTGGGAGTTTCGAAAGGTTACCCTGGAGGGCACCGATGCGACTGGTGGTGGAATGACGTGGTACAAGCTAAAGTGGAAGCCAAGAAAGTACTGACGAGGATCAGAGGAGAGCAAACAGAGAAAGATATAAGGAGGCTAGGAAGGAGGCGAAATTAGCGGTCATAGAGGCTAAAATTACTGCTTTTGGTCGGCTTTATGAGGAACTTGGGGGCAAAGGTGGGGACAAGAAGTTATTTCGGTTGGCCAAAGAGAGAGAGAAGAAGGATCGCGGCCTGGATCAAGTGAGAGGCATCAAAGATGAGAACGGTCGAGTATTGATGGAAGAGACCCAGATTAGGCAAAGATGGAAATCGTACTTTCATAAAATTCTGAATGAAGAGGGGGATGGAAATATCGTGTTAGGGAAATTGGGGCACTCCAAGAGTCACCGAGACTTTAGGTATTGTAGGCATATTAAGGTTTAGGAGGTCGTGGGTGCGATGGGTAGGATGAGTTTCGGAAAAGCGACCTGACCAGATGAGATTCTAGTGGAATTTTGGAGATATGCGGGTAAAGTAGGATTGGAGTGGCTGACTGGGTTGTTTAATGTTATCTTCAGGACAAAGAGGATGCCTGATGAGTGGAGGTGGAGTACAATGGTTCCGGTGTACAAGAACAAAGGGGATATCCAAAATTGTAACAACTATAGGGGTATCAAGTTACTAAGTCATACCATGAAAGTTTCGGAGAGGGTGGTGGAAGGGAGGATAAGAAGGGCGGTGTCTATATTGAAAAACCAGTTCGGGTTCACGCCGGGTCGTTCTACCATGAAAGCTATCAACCTTATCAGGAGGTTGGTGGAACTATTATAGGGATAGGAAGAGGGATTTGCATATGGTGTTTATTGACCTAGAGAAGGCGTATGATAATGTCCCTAAGGACGTCCTGGAGGTGTCTGGAGGTGAAAGGGGTGCCGGTGGTTTACATTAGAGCGATACAGGACATGTATGATTGAGCTATGACTCAGGTTAGGACTGTGGGAGGTAACTCAGATCCTTTTCCGATTGTTATGGGGTTACTCCAAGGATCAGCTCTCAGCCCGTTCTTATTTGCTATGGCGATAGACGCACTGACACACCATATCCAAGGAGAGGTGCCATGGTGTATGTTGTTCGCTGATGATATAGTTCTGATTGATGAGACGCAAAGCGGCGTTAATGGGAGACTGGAGGTATGGATGCAGGATCTGGAGTCTAAAGGTTTCAAGTTAAGTAGGAGTAAGACGGAATATGTGGAATGTAAGTTCAGCGACGTGGCGGGGGAAGCAGATGTGGAAGTCGGGCTTGACTCACAGGTCATCCTCAAGAGAGAAAGTTTTAAGTATTTAGGGTGAATTATCCAAGGAGATGGGGAGATCAACGGGGATGTTATGCATCATATTGGGGCGGGGTGGATGAAATGGAGGTTAGCGTCTGGAGTCCTGTGTGACAAGAATGTGCCACCGAAACTCAAAGGTAGGTTCTATAGAGCGGTGGTTAAGCCGGCCATGTTGTATGGAGCTGAGTGTTGGCCAGTCAAGAATTCACATATCCAGAAGATGAAAGTAGAAGAAATGAGGATGTTGAGATGGATGTGTGGGCACACTAGGCTGGATAAGATTAGTAATGAAGATATTCGGGAGAGGGTGGGCGTGGCTCCCGTGGACGATAAGATGCGGGAAGCACGACTTAGATGGTTCGGACACGTGCGGAGGAGAACCCTAGATGCACCGGTTAGGAGGTGTGAGCGGTTGACTTTGGCAGGTACGAGAAGAGGTAGAGGGCGGCCTAAGAAGTATTGGGACGAGGTGATCAGGCAGGACATGGCTCGACTTCAGATTTCCGAGGACATGGCTCTTGGTAGGAACATGTGGAGTTCGAGCGTTTGGGTGGTAGGATAGGGGGTAGTCAAGAGTTCTTGCCTTGTTGTACCGGGTAGTCTGATAGAGTTTTGTTGAGGTTTGCTAGTGGTCTATGTTGTGTTCACATGGTTGGTTGCACATTTTTGTGTTATTGTCCTTTCCCTTATTCATTTTTGTTATTTCTTTCTGGCATATTTTGTTGTTACATGCCTTTTATTTTGTTATTTTTCTGATATTATTGTCTCTCCTAATGAGCCGAGAGTCTCCTGGAAACAGGCTCTCTACCCTTCTCGGAGTAGGGGTAAGGTCTGCGTACACTCTACTCTCCCCAGACCCCATTGGTGGAATTTTACTAGGTATGTTGTTGTTGTACTTAATTTTATAATAATATAAAAGGTCATTTTCGTGTAAAATAAAGTAATTATGCCCATATGGGCTATTATTGCAAAGTTATTGCAATTATAACCTAAGAAATGTAAATATGGCTATTCAAGAAATAATTAAAATTTAATATAAATATAAATGATAAAATTAAGCAATAAAATTATCATAAAACCATTTGTGATGAAATTAGTAAATATTTATATAATAAAGCTACTAGGATAAATTAATTAAAAATCCTTTAAAAATTCAGAAATTACGGAAAAATATTAATTGATGCTCATGAATTGTTTTGGAGATACATATGCAATTTGAAAATAATATAGGGAAAAATTGGGTATGAAGAGCTTCCCCTCTTTACCCGGAAAGGACGAAAGAGTTATCAGGTAAAGATATGATGGCCAATTTTGACCGAATAGGGTGATTTGAGAGACATAGGCCGCACTCTGGTTTCCGAGCTGCCTACATATCCCTGGTTTTACAGGAATCAGGCTGTGTGTAGTTCTGGGTCCACTGGCGAAATATACCGATGAAGTTATCATAAAGACAAATATAAGGTTTCGAATAGGTGAAATGGTTATGGTGAGCGGTCAGGTTTGAAATAGTATGAACGAATAGGAACGGGATTGCTCCTGTTGGGAGAATGGTTGCTCACCAGGTTACCTGCAAATCAGAATATGCGCTGCAAGCATATATCTTTCCGTGAATTTAAACATGATGCAAATTCCTTTCAGGCCATAATAATTGTCCTTGGACGATTGAGGATGACGTCCTTAGACCATGACGTCTCGGGCCATGAATTGCATGGTAAGGGATTCGCAGGCCATGAAATGATGTTCTCGGGCCATGAAAATGGTGCCTCCGAATCATGATGCCTTTGAATAATGATATACAAAATTGAGAGATGCTCAGGCCATAGCATGGTGTCTTCTGGCTATGAGGATGGTGCCTTCAGACTATAACGCCTTCGGACAAGTTGGCGATATTTCAGCCTATGAGGTGCAAAGACATGATGCTAAAAGAAATCAAGACAAAGATTATTCTTGTATAAAGTTGAGGGAAGATCTTAGCCCGAGAGAAGAGAATAGTGCAAGAGAGATAGTGCTTACTCTCGTGCGAGATTCGGGACAGGGATTAGTCCCATGCAAAGTGAAGGCAATGCTTAGCCTTATGCAAATGGGAGGCAGGGCTTAGCCTCATGCCGGGTGGAGACAGAGCTTAGTCTCATGCAAGGTTGGGGACAGGGCTTAGTCCCATGCAAAGTGAAGGCAGTGCTTCGCCTTATGCAAGATTCGGGACAATGCTTAGTCCCATGCAAATAAAAGGCAGTGCTTAGCCTTATGCAAACGGGAGGTAGGGCTTAGCCTCATGCAGGATTGAGACAGAGCTTAGCCTCATGCAAATAGAAGGCAGAGCTTAGCCTTATGCAAGGTGGAGACAAAGATTAGTCTCATACAAGGTTCGGGACAGGGCTTAGTCCCATGCAAAGTTTGGGACGGGGCTTAGTCCCATGCAAAGAGAAGGCAGTGCTTATCCTTATGTAAGGTGAAGGAAATGCTTAGCCTTATGCAAATAGGGAGGCATGTCTTAGCCTCATGCAAAGTCTGGGACATAGGTTAGTCCCATGAAAAGAGAAGGCGATGCTTAGACTTATGCAAATAGGAGGCAGGGCTTAGCCTCATGCATGATTGAGACAGAGCTTAGTCTCATGCAATGAATAGATAATAGATGATAATAGAGTATTTCTTAGCTGGAGATGAGTTTGGTAGATTTGTTGTTATGAATATTGTGATTACAATGTGTGCATATCCCTTGTTCCTTTATTCAAAGAAAAATCATGAGTTTTGCATAGGGGAGGTCGGTTCGTGCCTTCGTCTGCTTGCTTGATTTTCTCTGCTCTGTCTAAAGATCCTGTTCAAATTATTGGGGTAGCATTTGCTAAAGCAGAGTTTATTTTCAAAATCATGCATGTATAATTTTCAAAGACATTAAAATATAGCTTAGAAATTAGTTAGATGAACTGGTGATTGTGACATGATCAGAGACATCCCGACTGTCTTTGCCATAGAATTTTGAGGGTCCTCCTCAAAAATTTTCCCCAGTTAACTAGATGAACTTTCTAACTGCTTCGTACGTTGTGGTTAGCTGAACTTGCTTCGGAATTCTGCCCTAGTTTCTGATTGTGGGGAAAAGTGGAAATTTTATTGAGTTGTGACCGAACCCACAGGGCTGCCTACATATCCCCTCTTAAACGGGAATCAGGTCGAGTGTAGTTCAATTTACATCATGTAGAGAACCTAAGAATGATTTACACATAATATCTTTTGTTGCGTCTGAGTTGATTGGCTTTGTCCAAATTTCCCCGTCCATTTCTGTGAGTATTAGTGCTCCTCCTGTCAGTACTCTGTGAACCACGTAAGGACCTTCCCAGTTGGGAGACAATTTCCCTTTTGCTTCATCTTGATGCGGGAAGATATTTTTGAACACCAGCTGCCTCAGTGTGAACTGTCTCGGCTTGACTCTTTTGTTGAAGGCTCTTGACATTCTGTTCTGATAATGTTGACTGTGACATACTGTGTTCATCCTCTTTCCGTCTATGAGGGCTAGCTGCTCATAGTGGCTCTTTATCCATTCTGCGTCACTGAGTTCGGCTTCTTGTATGATCCTCAAGGAAGGAATTTCCACTTCGGCGGGAATGACAACTTCAGTTCCATAAACCAGTAGATAAGGGGTTGCCCCAGTTGATGTGCGGACTGTGGTACGGTATTCCGGAAGGCGAATGGTAGCTTCTCGTGCCATTGTTTGTGATTTTCTACCAATTTCCTTAGTATCTTCTTGATGTTCTTGTTGGTAGCCTCCACGGCTCCATTCATCTGAGGCCTATATGCTGTGGAATTCTTGTGCTTAATTTTGAAAGTCTCACACATGACTTTCATTAGATCATTGTTGAGGTTGGCGGCATTGTCAATGATGATAGATTCTGAAACCCTGAACCGGCAAACAATCCGGTCACGAGCAAAATCCGCAACGACCTTCTTAGTTACCGCTTTGTAAGATGCAGCTTCAACCCATTTGGTGAAGTAGTCGATGGCCATTAAAATGAACCAGTGCCCGTTTGAAGCGGTGCGCTATTTCCCATCTTTCTTTGGAACTGGTATAATATTGGCCAACCAAGTTGGGCACCCAACTACTCTGAGGACCTTGGCTTTGATCTGCTTAGTGACTTCCTCCTTGATTTTCAGGCTCATGTCTGGCTTGAATTTCCTGAGTTATTGCTTCACTGGCAGACACATTGGATTTGTAGGTAACTTGTGAGCCACTATGGATGTGCTCAACCCTGTCATATCGTCGTATGACCATGCAAAGATATCCTCATATTCTTTCAGGAACCGAGTGTATTCTTCCTTTTCTGTAGGTGACAGATGGATGCTTATGCGAGTTTCTTTGATGGTATCGGAATCTCCCAAGTTGACTATCTCGGTCTCGTCCAGGTTGGACTTGGGCTTGTTCTCAAAATTCTCCACTTCCCTGACAATTTCCTCAGGTATTTTATCCTCTTCTTCTATTTCTTCCGAATCGTTGTCCTTCTATTGTTATCTCATTACATGTTACAGTCGTTGGTTTATTAATATAAGAAATAGTAATGCCCGGGACTCGTCGGGCCCTTGATGGTTTAATGATCCAGTTCTTGAGGGATGCTCCCTTCCCCACTGTCTGGATAGTAAGGCCTTCTTCCTCCTCGGATATCACACAGCAATCCATATCATCGTCTTCCAAGAATAAATTCCTCAATGTTTCCAAGGCTTCTTCTTCCTCTGATCCCCATATTATATCAGCCTGATGGAAGGTTTGATTCGGGTGTGGTACAGGTTGCTCAAGAGGGTAGTATGGACCACGCCATGGTGGCGACCAATTCTGATATTCCTGCCAGGTGTACTGATATATGAGCCCGAACGTTGTGCCATGGCACTTTAGCTGTACTGGTTTGGAGATACCTTGAAGCTGTTTACCAAGCCCCTTACCAGGTTCATACCCTGCCCATGCCAGTATGCTCCCTATTTTGCTACTCCACCATTTATGTTTCTCAATCGCATTAACATGTTCGATGCGATGGTAAGTTTCTCCACCTAACTTCCTTCTGTTTTCTACCACCCAAACTATCTGACTGGTGTAAATTGGGTTGCTCCCATCTCCATGGATGATCACTTCTTGATGGATCCATTAAAATTTTACCGCTTGGTGAAAAGTAGATGCAACAACTCCAGCGGCATGTATCCAAGGTCGTCCCAGCAGCAGATTGTAGGAGGCGGATATAGAACATGGAACTCAACATCAAACCAGGTAGGACCCATCTGCAGACAGAGATTAGTTTCTCCGATGGTAGCCTTTTGAGACCCGTCGAATGATTTAACATTCATAGTTCTTTCTCGTATCTCATGTAGGCCTTTGCCCAACCTCTTAAGCATTGTTAACGGGCAAATTTTGAGGATGGATCCTCCGTCAATCAGAACTCTGGCAATAAACTTGTCTTCGCACTGCACTGTGATGTGTAGTGCCCTGTTGTGATTCAACCCTTCCGATGGCAATTCGTCTTCATGGAAAGTGATTTTGTGTCTCTCTAGCACTTCCCCGCCATATTGTCCATTTCTCCGCCAGTAATGTTGTTGGGCACATATGCTTCACTCAACACCTTCATTAGAGCATTCCTTTGTGCCTCAGAATTTTGCAACAGCGATAGGATAGATATCTGAGCAGGAGTCTTGTTCAGATGATCAACGACAGAGTACTCCCTTGCATTTACCTTCCTCCATAGGTCATCTGGACAAGTCTTAGTGACGAGCGGTTTGTTAGAAGCTTGCTTACTAGTTTCTCCTAAATGTTCAGGTGTATAAACCCTTCCTGTTCTGGTCATTCCTTGTGCAGCGCCGGATTCTTCCTTCTTTTACTTTCCCTTTCTTCTAGCCTCAACCACATAATTCCAAGGTACAGAATCGGAACTGAATGGTGGTGTGGATGCCACCGTTACAGTGAAAGGTGTGGCCACCTCCACTTTAAATGGAATGAGTGGTGTTACTTCTACTTCTAAAGGATACGATGCGGCTATCTCGTCTTCAACTAGCAGCTGTACCTACACCACAATGGTATTGAGTGTGACTACAGGTTTCTTAGGATCATCACCTTCTCGAATAAGCCCGATTGATCCCTCGGGGTCCCACTCTTCATTAGTTTTTATCACATTGACCCCTCCACCCCTATGATCCGGGAGAGGATTGTTGCGGACATTTGGTGAAACTTCCTTCGCCTGGATGACCTTACTATCAATCAGTGTTTGGATATTGTCTTTCAAGGTGCGACACTCGTCAATAGTGTGTCCCTTCATGTCGGAATGATATGCACAAGTCTCTTTTGGATTGACCCATTGAGATGAATTTTCTATTGCCACAGTGGGAATATGGGTGACATATCCAGCGGCTTTTAACCTTTTGTACAACTGGTCGATGGGTTCAGCAATGGCGGTGTACTGTCTGGGTGGTTTGCGGTCAAAATTAGGCTTGGGTTTTTGGTAATTTGGATGAGTTGGAGGTGACTGATAATAGGATGGTTGGGTGTTATAGGTGTGGTAGGCAGGAGCGGGTTGAGAATATCTGGGAGGCGAAGGATGGTATGTGTGTGGAGGCGTTTGGTATACAAATGGAGATTATGGACCTTGGGCTACCATCACTGTCCCTACTTCTTTCTTCTTTGATATGCCACCCGATTGTAATGCCTTGTCCGTGGCCTGTAGCGCTTCAAAATTTGTTACCATCCCGCTTTTGATACCTTCTTCAATCCTTTCTCCGAGCTTGATGATGTCGGAGAACTTGTGATTCTCAATGACCATTAACCTATCGTAATATTGTGGATCTTAAGCCATGACAAAGAATTTATTCATTTTCTCCTCATCTAACGTCGGCCTGACCTTCGCTGCTTCTGACCTCCACCGAGTAGCATACTCGCAGAAAGTCTCAGTTGGCTTCTTCTTTAGATTCTGGATATAGAATACATTCGGTGCATTCTCCGTATTAAATCTGAACCTGTCCATGAAATTTGATGCCATGCTCACCCAATTGGCCCACTTCTTAGAATTCTGGCTTATGTACCAGGACAGGGCATCTCCAGTAAGACTTCTCATGAAGAGCTTCATTCGAATCCTTTCATCTTTTCCGACCCCCACGAGCTTGTTATAATAAGTCCTCAGATGAACCTTGGGATCACCCAACTCATCAAACATTTCGAACTTGGGAGGTTTATAACCTTCCGACAGTTCCACATCTGGCTGTATGCATAAATCCTCCTAATTCAGACCTTCAATCCCTTTTCCTCCTTCAACACCTTGAACTCGGCTCGTTAGTTTCTTGAGCTCCTCAGCCATATTCTTGATGAGCAGGTGCTTCTCGGCGGATTTTGGTGTATAGGAGATTGGTTGAGTGGAGTGAGGTAGAGTTTCCACATATATGGGGTTGTTCTGGTGCTCTAGGAGTTTGGGTATTGTGGTGATCATTGGTTGAGTTTTGGGCTTCGGGGATAATTTGTGGGGTATTTTGGGGAGTTTGATAGGTGGTTTGCTGGTATTGAGGAGGGAGAGGTTGGTTTTTTGGTAGGGTTGTATACTAGTGAGGTGCGGGAAGATTCTGCGGGCGTTGGTTGGGTGTAGTTCAAGTATCTTCTGCTCAAGCCGTAAAACCAAATCATTTGGGGCCTGAATTCCCCGACCATCGGAAGCTTTTGCATTTTCAACATGTGTAGTGTTGATGTTGTTCAGATCATCCATTTTTTCTTTTACTTTGCCTTTTGGTGGACTAGGAGGAGGAGAAGGTAGAGGGCCCCTGGATCTGGTATGATAAGCTGATGAGGCCAGTATGCACGAACCAACCTTGGGGAATGGGAATAATCAAAATAGAAAGGGAAACAAAAAGAAACCAAGTCAGTAAGTGTTCCCAAAAGAGTATTTGCAATATCTAAACACATAGTGTGGGAATGTAAATTCGCGTCCTGATTTGGGAGCCTCGTTGTGCCCGAGGTAGGCATAGCGACAAGTTGATTTGGAGAATTTTAGTGCCAATAATTTCCTCATTTCATTAATGTAAAAGTAGATTAATCGAAAATGACACTAAATAAGATAAGTCACTAGCACTTGGCATTGTTAAATTTGAAAAAGCAGATAAACCTATTCTACTTGGTCCCAGAATGACCTTCCCCAGGCTTGATCTTCTTGGCTCCATCGATCAGGTTCCCTAGTCGCGCATGCCCAACAACAAGTATACCATCTCTAGATGTCCTCTTTCGCTTCCCTCAACATTATGGCAGTCGGCAACTTTTTCCTCGTCTTCCCCTCCAGCTCCATCAGACCCTGCTCCAAATATTCCAGCCTTTCATTAGATTTGATAGCCATTTCCCTCCATTCATTGATCAATCCCATATCAGTCTTGTGTTGCTCTAGATGCTCAGCCTCGGACT
The DNA here is from genome assembly GCA_005239505.1 of Nicotiana paniculata. Taxonomy (NCBI): domain Eukaryota; kingdom Viridiplantae; phylum Streptophyta; class Magnoliopsida; order Solanales; family Solanaceae; genus Nicotiana; species Nicotiana paniculata. Next base: position 98,009 of record ML312004.1, on the reverse strand, counting down.
CATGAACCCTTTTGCACAACTTGTTGTATTTTACTTGGGCTTTAGTAGCTTCGTCTATGACCCTGTTTCCCCGACCGATTCCCGGCTCAACTATCCCTGCTATTCTGTCCTCCAACCATGATAAGTAAAAGCATACATGCCCTGCGCGGTACCTGTCTAGATCGATGGTGTCCTTTTCTACAATAATATTTAGGTGCCACATATGCTGGGCTTCACACTTGTATGAGATGTCGTCAGATTGAAAATCTACTCAGTAATGACTGATTTTTGTAACTCGCGGTATGACCTGCTTCCTGCCTGCCTGTCTCATAACCCTGATAGGAACATAAGGGTATATACCTCTTAACCCGATCAACACCAAGTGCGGAGTGTCCCTGGATCTGATGATGAACTCACTAGTGGGGAACCATTCAAACATCCATTGAACCTGATCCTCAGTCAAATTGTCGAAAAACTGCACCCATTCTGTAGCACTTTCTGGTTGAGCAAACCTATCCAAGATGTAAGTCATTCTCTTAGGGTGATGAAAGGCTATATGATCATTCCACGCCCTTCGTGGAAACTCTTGACGATATTGACCCCTTTGGAGATGCTCCAATAACCAAACCTGTAGTAGCAGATTACAACCCTCAAAGTGTTTGAACCCCTTCTGGCAGCAGTCCAAGGCTTGGTAGATGTCAGCTATGATCATATGGACAATGGTATATGTTTTCCCCTCGATACCCTCCATTAAACTTTTGGCTACCATAGCCAGTCTGGTGTGAATTCTGTCCCCTTGCATTTGGAAACCATCATACCCAGGAAGCAAACAACGAACACAAAAACCCTGCGGTGAATATGACCCAAAGAAGTGATAGAGAATTCATCATGTAAGATACAGTAGGACTTACTATGACTGTATCGTTCATATAGGTAGTCAAAGGGTATGTAGGACTTCTTCAAACACTCCAAACCGTCATTCTTCTTCAAGCCCATCATTTTCAGAAATCGCCTAGCGGCACGGTTTTCTGTCAACAATGAACCAGGACTGTCCCAAGGTAGCCCGAACCCCTCTATTTCTTCCAAGAGAGGGGTCATTTCTATGTTGCCAAAGTGAAACACGGATCTTTCACTGTCCTAGAATATCATGGCAGTTCGATCAACATATTATTTGGTTAGATGTCCAACAGAGAAGGAAAATTTCCCAAGACCTCCTTCACATGTTTTTTGTCACTTGAGGAAAGATCTTCCCACCAATCTAGCAGCAATGGTGGTATGTTACGTGCCGAACCAGAGGACTTCGTGCCTCATTTTTCTACAAAACAAAGAAGGTCAGGCCCTTTACCTCACCAGATTCGACTATTTATACATCAGTGATTAGCATATTGGCACTTATTTCTCCAAATTAATGCACAGATCGTGGTTGCGTTCGTTGGGATTATGGAAACCCCGGTGGACTTTTGGACAAGGCGTTTCCTAAAGGGTTATTATGTGGACAACATATTAACCCTGGCTAGGTTTTGACCATGATGCATGTACAATAAATCAGACTAAGGTTTCTATAGAGGCCTAGACTGGTACCCTCAAGTGGACAACTTGAGGGGGAAAGGCACGGAACCGTCGATTGCACCGCTGATCGACTATTTTACCGCAAATAAGCCTTTCCGAATTCAAATAGGAGATATATAGGAAGAGTGCAAACACTCATCAAGCGTTGCTATGGTATTGATTACACACGAGTGGAATATGATGTTGAGCATGATTTATGCAACAGAAAATAGCACGTTTTCATGTATTTGCACGTTAAAAAAAATGATAAATGCGGTATTTAATAATTGAAAGACGTTTAAGAAAGGAAAACAAGAAAACAAGTTAGTTTCTATAGAAAATCATAAATACTTGAAAATAGGCAATTAAATTCACAGAAAGGGGAAAGGGAAAGGGTGCACACGTATTAACAGAATAAAGCATGCTTATGACTAATTCATAAAAAGCAAGTTTGTTATGGTAAGAGCCTAAGGGAAATCTCCAGCAGAGTCGCCATCCTGTTGTGCCCCGGTTTTCCTTGTGGAGTCCACGTTTCGACATTTTGGGACACCTCCCTTCCTTTTGGGATGGGGTATGGAATTTGAAGAGTTGCCACCTAACAGATTAAGGTGCGTTAGGGCACCTAAAGCAAATAACTCATGAAACTAGTTTACGTCACCAGAGATTTGGATAAGGGCTCGAAATTACCTTGAGGGGAAGGTGTTAGGCACCCCTCGAGGTCCACAACGGTGGGTCCCGGCCAAACCCTATTAAGAGAATTAGTCTTTAAAGGAAATAAATCAATTTGGACAACTATAATTTAGAACAGTAATTAAAGGGTCCTAAATTTGTTAGCCTATAGGGTCATTTCCATGCAATACTTGGTAACTTTCCCCAGGTCGGGGTGTTACACATAGTATTAGCGCACATGTCATCATCTTCTTTACTACCCAATTACTATCTTTCAGTTGCTACTTAATTCTAGTAGCTTCTAACTCGTGCCTTATGCGTGCACTACCCGCCCCTTACCTATGGTCCTGGAGGTGTTTAAGACCTCTATTTAAGGTAGTTCTAGACTGACCTAGATTGCTCAAAAATGAGAAAACTAAGCAACAAACAAAAGTCAAGTAGGACTGTCACATAAAGAGCAAATAGGGGCTCATGTTAACCTCCACAAGTAAAAAAAAATGCATGCTATTCAAATAAACAATCTTTAGTGATTTAAGATCCTATAGGAAGGATATCTAGATGAGCATAAATAGAATATATAACATCCTTATTAAAGCGAGCAGCAATTCCTATCAATTTGCCTACTGATTTTGTCAAAAACTCTGAATCTGGGCAAACTTCAAGCAGTACTAAATCACAGTTACTTTTAGCCCCAGAATTCCTATAAGTTTGCCCAAGTGATAACTAGAACAGAATCCTATAGGCATGGTATCTACAACAGTTAATTATAGACATATAACATAGTTCATAAACGAGTTACTGATTTTAACAGACAGGTTTTTATCTTCTTTAGATCCTATAAGCATGCTTTCTAATATTTTGCATAATTAGTTAACTCCTATAGGCATGATTTGTAAGCGTTAGAACTGATTACAAGTATTACTTCCTATAGGCATTATATCTAAATGCAGAAAACTGATTTTATATTTTATTTCCTATAGGCAGGATATTTAAGAAAATGATTTTATATTTATTTCCTATAGACATGATATCTAAGTGGGCAGAGACGTCAACCGAATGTCATACAAGTTCGATAATTCACAAAGAAGATCCTATATACATGATTTCTAATGCATATTGAGATTTGAAAATATACATAAAACATGGGTTCTTGATGCAGAATTGATAAACGACCTATAAACAGGATTTCTAGGATGCAAAGTATGAAACTTCAGATTTCAAACGGTGAGACAAGACCCTATGGGAATGATTTCTAATGGTATGCACATAAAGAATCACCACAACAACCCATAGGCATGATTTCTACCCGAACCTGACAAAGATATATAACAATCCCTCCCCAGCTTTTACTAATAACTCCATATCTATTTTTGCAAGGATTATTACATTATTACAAACCAATATGAATGAATTACATAAAGCTATTTATTACACTATAGGGAGCCTTAGCAGGCCCAACATCAACCCAGAAGCCAGGCCTTCAAACAAGCAAGTTTGATGTCCACAGGTAGTCCATCCATAATACACAAATGGGCTTCTGGTGTGTCAAAGTTCCAAAGCGCCTCAGAGACCCCGGGCAATGCTCACACCAGAACCTTTCTCTGAGAAATAATTATAAATGATTGGAATACCAGCCCCAGTGTGTCATAGTTCAGAGGAGTCTCAAGGACCCTAGGCAGTGCTCACACTGGGGGAGGTAGGACCCTAGATAACTAAGAGTATAAGTTTGAAAATATTATATAAGGGTAGGGGATAATTTTAGAAAAGCAGTTTGATTTTCAGAAGTGAATAGAAACAAGTTACAAGACTACAAACAGAACAGAACCACATTTCAGCAGATTGGTTCAGACATGGGTACCAGTAATTAAACAATTACAACAAGAGCATGAACACTTAAGTTATAGACATAACTAAACATGGTCACAACTGAATCAAACAAGGTTTCACATTGCTGAAGTTGACTTAGATTATTAATTATTACTATGTGGAATCATATCTACATGCATTAAGCAGAGAAACATACTGAAGCAGAACAAGATAACATAAACTAAGACATAGCTACTAAAAAAAGAACAGAACATGAACTATATGTCTGGCAGAAGCATGCTGGAATTTGAAGCACTAACAACACATATATGTGGAACAAAGAGGTAACCAAGACTAAAGCATACTATTTAAAAAGTAAACTGGAAACATATAATAAACAGGACATATCGAGGTTCGAAGTAAGCTAATCATATAAGTCACAGGGAATTAAAACTGAGGCATAGTAGTTGAGAAAGATATGGCCAGGAAACAAATATCAAAATAGAAGCATGTTGATGTCCATGGTAAACTGGCTACATAGCATGTAGAATAGAACATGATAACAGAAATTTAGGCATACCAGTTAAGTAGATAGCAAACGGGAAGGTGAAGGCAATTGGAATCCAAGAGTCTAGCCTTGCTTTCAGCTGGCTAGACAGTGCAACAAATCGAAGTAACAGAAAGAACTCAAGTTGTGTGTGTGTAAGTGTGTAAGTGAGTTTGTGTCTCAGTGTGTGCTTGTAAGCATAGGCGCATGTGTGTAGGTGTTTTTCTGTGTTTTGAAAATCAGAATGGTGCAAGGTTTATATAGCATTCAGCAGAGTAAACAAATAAGGAAAAAAAAATTAATGGTACATAAATAAAGTATGCAAATCAATTAACCAATCAGTTAGGGCTAAACCGAATAAAATAATAAGACATAATCTGGAAATATACCTTAAATAAAGGAGAATCTCATACGAAATCATTTAGCAGACATGATTGAGGCTAAATAAGGTAAGCAATAAGCCTAAAGACTATTTATAGGTCGGTCAAAACAATCAATACCCAGAAATTAGGCCAGTAGCATAAGTAAAGAAGGCAGTACCAATTATGAGTCACAAATAAGGAAAGAATAAGTAAAGTCATCAAAGAGATATCAGTTTTAAAAGAAAACAGAATTTCAAACCCTAATTAGACAAATAAAAATCAATAAATCCCTTTTAATTGACAGAGCCAAAGAATAACGGGCAAATATCAGAACAAACAGTGGAATAATTAGAAATCCTAGGGATTAAAACATAGACATGAAAACCAGTTGAAAAAGTAAAGAGAACCGGAGTTAAATGCATAAATATTTTAGAACTATTTTGCAGAAACTTAAAATATGAAACCCTAGCTTTTAGGGAAAAACAAAAATCGGTTAACAATAATAAGAAAAACAGAAGATCTTAAATAGATTAACTCAAAATCATCTCAGATCTATAGAAGTCTGAACACACACGAGTAGAAATTGACTAGGGTTTTAAGAATAGACAGAGATAAGAAAAATACGGTTTGAACCAGAGATTTGAAGTCATAAACATGAAGATAACAGTACTCACAAACATAGAGATGAACACAGGCGGATTCATCGAGAAAATGAAGGATTTGGACCGAGTCTGTGTTGAATATCTTTGAGATTCCCTTAAGTAACACAAAAATCATAACACCAGTAAAGAAAGGAGGCCAGATGGGACCTAAGATCGAAGGGAAAACCCATGAATTAAAGGTGGTTCAGGTGACGGAGGGCTAGGGTTAGGGAGAAGGGTGAGAGAGAAGAGAGGGAAAAAGGATTCAGGGGGGGTGGAACTTGGGAAATAATTAGAGTAGGGGGTTGTTGGGTAATTAAAAATGGAAGGAATGTCCTGGACCGTTGATCTTTTGAGATCAACGGTCAGGATTGAATTTGAGAAGTCGGGCGGGTTATAAAATGGGTTATGGGTATTGGGTTGTGGCTTAATGGGTATTGGATTAGGGTTATGGTATTGGGTTGATTTAATTGGTATGGGGTAGTAATTGGGCTAAGGTCCGAAATTAAAAGAGGCTATTTGTTAAATACCCAATGAATTTAAATATAATTCATAAAAATAGCTACTAAATGATAAAAATTGATATTTATGCATAAAAATGATTTAAAATAATTATTTAATATTATAAAAATATAAAAGGTCATTTTCTTGTAAAATAAAGTAATTATGCCCATATGGGCTATTATTGCAAAGTTATTACAATTATAACCTAAGAAATGTAAACATGGCTATTCAAGAAATAATTAAAGCTTAATATAAATATAAATGATAAAATTAAGCAATAAAATTATCATAAAATCATTTTTGATGAAATTAGTAGTTATTTATATAAGAAAGCTACTGGGATAAATTAATTAAAAATCCTTTAAAAATGCAGAAATTACGGAAAAATATTAATTGATGCTCATGCATTGTTTTGGAGATATATATGCATTTTTAAAATAATATAAGGAAAAATTGGGTATCAACAGTAGGCAGTTTCAGAATCAAGGAATATTAGAGTCGTTAAATCTTATAGACAGGGATTCTATGTGACCCCAGTTTAAAATGTCCTACATGCTGTGCTGCTGTTTCAGATTATCGATTTTCAGATTATAGGTATTATAAAATCTATAGACATGATCTCTAAGTGATTTGCGCAATGGGCAGTAAAACCATTTGGAAACTCAAAATTACCGATGTTTGATCCTATTGGCATGCTATCTAAGCGAATAACAATGTCGTATAGGCAGGTTCTCTAATAGTTGGTATCTAAACGGAATTTTATCATGCTTATTCCTATAGGCATGCTATCTAGGTGGGCAGTGTAATAAGAACAACATAAACAACCAACCAGTTAATCAATTAAGTCCCTATAGGCATGGTATCTGGGTGAATATGAGCTCTATAGGCATGCTATCTGGTAATCATACTTCAATCGCACATGTTGTAACGATCCATCTGGTCTTTTTGAGAGTTGTAACCCCATTTTTTCGTTTGCTGCTCATTTTATGCTTAATAGTTACTATGTGACTTTATGGGGTAGTTGGTTCTAGTCTGGATAGGTTTTGCAAGTTGAGACACTTAGTCTCAAGGTTGGAAGATTAAGTTTAACCGGTTGACCGGATGTTGGCTTGGTGTAAATGGCTCCGAAATGGAGTTTTGATGGATCTGTTAGCTCCACTGGGTTATTTTGGACTTAGGAGTGTGTCCGGATAGTGATTTGGAGGCCTGTAGTTAAATTAGGCTTGAAATGGCGAAAGTTGGAAATTTAGGAATTTAGCCGAGAGTCGACTTTGTGGTTACCGAGCTCGGATTGGGGTTTCAAGAGTTGGAGTAGTTCCGTTGTGTCATTTGTGACTTGTGTGTAAATTTTGAGGTTAATCGGACGTGATTTGATAGGTTTTGGCATCGAATGTGGAAGTTAGAAGTTCAAACGTTCATTAGGCTTGAATCGATGCGAGATTCATGTTTTTAGCGTTGTTTGATGTCATTTGAAGGCTCGATTAAGTCTGTATCGTGTTAGGACTTATTGGTAAGTTTGGTTGAGGTCCTGGGGGACTCGGGTGAGTTTCGAATGGTTAACGGATTAATTTTTGGACTTGGAAGGCTACTGAAGATTTTCTGGTGCACTGATCTGGTTTCCTTTTACACGATCTCATGGAAAGGTACGCGATCGCGTAGGCTTAATTGGGCAGTGGAGGTATTTTCTCGACACGTTCACTAGAGATAGGGAATGTGATCGCGTAGTTGTGGGATTCAGTGAATCGCGAACGCGTGGCTAAGTTCGTGTTCGCAAAGAGGAAAGGACGCGTGGATCCATCCACGATCGCGTTGGTTTGGTTAACCCATGCTTCGCATTCGCGTGAGTGTGTATGCGATCGCATAGAGGAAGTTCTGAGGGCAGTGGAATTTGTGCTTCACAATCGCGAAGGTGTTTAAGGATATGAGGGCAGACTTTAAATATTTCAAAAATGAGGGTTTGAGTTCATATCACAAATTTGATTTTGGGAGCTCGGTTGGAGGCGATTCTTGGAGATATTATTAAAGGAATGATTGCGGTAAGTGATTCTTACTCAGTTTTGGTTAAATGCAATGTTTGTATCTTTGATTTCATCATTTCATTAGCGATTTGGGTTGGAAAATATGGGGAAAATGGAGGAAAGTCCCTAGGCCAAATTTTTGGGATTTGATCTAGATTTTGTATCGGATTTGAGAAATTTTGGTATGGGTGAACTCCTGGTTGAATGTGCTTCCGAATTTTGTAACTTTTATCGGATTCGAGATGTGGGCCTCGGGGTTGACCTTTTAAGTTGACTTTATGACTTTTGATTAAGAACTTAGTATTTTCTTCTGTAATTGATTCTTTTAGCTCGTGTTGATTTTATCGAACTGTTTGGGGCTATATTCTAAGCATTTGGAGGCTGTTTCGAGAGGCAAAGGCTTGTCGGAGTAGGGATTTTGCACAATTTGAGGTAAGCAACACTTCTAAACTTCGTTCTGAGGGTATGAAACCCCAAATTACATGTTATGTGATTTTTGTTGAGGTGACACACATGCTAGGTGACGAGTGTGTGGGCGTGCACCATAAGAATTGTGACTTGGTCGATTCCGTGGAAATGTAGTTGAATAATCTTGTTGTTACCCGCATTTTCACCATGTGTTAGGGCAATTGAGCTGCAATCATGTTAAAAATCCTATATATGCTCCATGTTGGTGCTATCGGGACCCATAGAGGTCGTGTTACATGTTGAATTATTTGCCTAATTTGTCATTTTGTACTCTGTCACAACTTTCATTTGCATATTATGTCTCAGTCTATGTTGTCCTTTATTGATATATCATATCATCATTGTTTGGGCGGATTATCATGATTTTGGTGAGCCTGAGGGACTGGAGAGATTAATGGTTGAGTGAGGTTGAGAGTCCATTGTGAGTGATATTCATGGGAGCGGGTTGCACGCCACATCATAGTTTATTGATTCATGCCTGGTGGTTTCAGTGGTGTTCCTTCTAGGGGACAGTCTTACCATAACATGGGTCGTCCTTAAAGGCCTGCTCAGATGGCTCGCCCAGTTCATCATGTTGCATCATCCAACCATGGTTCATAAAGTGTTAGACCAGGTCAGTCATCTCTCAGTGCCCTCCCAGCTTAGAGTTTATCTCGTGCACATTTAGTTCAGGGTTCATCTGCGCTAGGTTCTTCTGGTAGTTATTCTGGTTCTCGGGGTCCGCCTCTATATTTTCCACCATTTTCCTAGAGGGCATGTTTTGAGTGTGGATAGTTGGGTCATGTGAAGAAGTTTTGTCCCCTCCTTACGGGAGGTCCAGCTCAGCAGAGGAGTCAGGCCACGACTTCAGCACCAGTTACTTCAGCTAGGGGCCGCCCTAAAGAGGGAGGTCGATCAGGTGTCGTTGCTTCAGACACAGCGATCACATGTATTTCCTTATTATTCCACATTGATGCTTTTATATTATTTGACCCTGGTTCCACTTATTCATATATGTCATCATATTTTACTGATTATCATGATATGTCCCGTGAGTCCTTAGTTTCATCTGTTCACGTATCTACGCTAGTGGGTGATACTATTATTGTGGACCGCGTATATCGGTCATATGTAGTGACTATTGAGGGATAGGTGACTAGAGTTGATCTCATACGGCTTAGTATGGTTGATTTCGACGTGATCTTGTGTATGCATTGGTTGTCTCCATGTCATGCTATTCTGGATTGTGACGTTAAGACGTGACATTGGTGATACTGGGATTGCCAAGATCGAGTGGAGAGCTTCTCTAGATTACGTTCCCAGTAGACTGATTTCTTATTTGAAGACCCAACGAATTGTTGGAAATGGGTGTTTTTCTTACTTGGCCTTTGTAAGGGATGTTGGTGCTGATACTCCTACCATTAATTATGTTCTGGTGGTGCAAGACTTTTCGGATGTGTTTCCTTTAGACCTACCGGGCATGCCGCCCGATAGGGATAGTGACTTTGGTATTGACTTGGTGATGGGCACTCAACCCATTTATATTCCTCCATATCGTATGGCACCGACTGAGTTGAAGGAATTGAAAGAGAAGCTTCAGGAACTTCTTGATAAAGGGTTTATTAGGCCTAGTGTATCGCCTTGAGGTGCACCGGTTCTGTTTGTGAAGAAGAAGGTTGGTACTATGAGGATATGCATCGATTATAGGCAGCTGAACAGAGTTACAATCATGAACAAGTATCCTTTGCCGCGTATTGATGATCTATTTGAACAGCTTCAGGGAGCGAGGGTGTTCTCTAAGATTGATTTGAGGTATGGGTATCACTACTTAAAGATTTGGGACTCAGATATCTTAAAGACAACATTTAGGACCTGTTATGGGCACTATGAGTTCCTTATGATGTCTTTTGGGCTGACCAACACCCCAACAACATTCATACACCTGATGAACTAGGTATTTCAGCCATATCTCGACTCGTTTGTCATAGTATTCATTGATGATATCCTGGTGTACTCGTGTAGACATGAGGAGCATGTCCAGCATATGAGGTTGGTACTACAGCGATTGAGGGAGGAGAAGCTTTATGCCAAGTTATCCAAGTGTGATTCTTGGCTTAGTTCAGTGGTGTTCTTAGGGCATGTGGTTTCCAATGAAGGGATTAAGGTAGATCCGAAGAAGATAGAGGTTGTTCAGACTTTCTTGGCTTTGTTCGGTTATTATCATTGCTTTGTGGAGAGCTTCTCGTTTATTGCATCGCCTTTGACCAAATTGACCCAGAAGGGTTCTCCTTTCAGGTGGTTGTATGAGTGTAAAGAGAGCTTTCAGAAGCTCAAGACTGCCTTGACTACTGCTCCAGTTCTAGTTCTGCCTTCAGCGTCAAGCTCTTCTACAGTGCATTGTGATGCTTCTCGGATTGGTGTTGGGTGTGTCTTGATGCAGGGGGTAGAGTCATCATTTAAGCTTCACATCAACTGAAGCCCCATGAGAAGAAATACCATGTTCATGATTTGGAGTTGGGTGTCATCGTTCATGCATTGATGATTTGGAGGCACTGTTTCTATGGTGTCTTGTGAGGTGTTTACAGATCATCGGAGTCTCCAGCACTTGTTCAAACAAAAGGATCTAAATTTGGCAGTGTAGATGGTTGGAGCTGCTAAAGGACTATGATATCACCATTCTGTATCATCCCGGAAAGGCCAATGTGGTGGCCGGCGCCTTGAGTAGAAAAGCGGTAAGTATGGATAGCCTAGTATTTAAACCTATTAGTGAGAGACCGTTTGCAGTTGATGTTTAGGCCTTGGCCAACCAGTTCATGAGATTAGATGTTTCGGAGCCCAGTCTAGTTCTAGCTTATATGGTTTCTCGGTCTTCTTTATATGGTCGCATCAGAGAGCGCTAGTATGATGATCCCCATTTGCTTGTCCTTAAGGACACAATTCAGCACGGTGATGTCGAGGATGTTACTATTGGGGATGATGGGGTGTTGAGGATGTTGGGTTGGATTTGTGTGCCTAATGTAGATGGGCTACGTGAGTTGATTCTTGAGGAGGCCCACAGTTTGCGGTATTCCTTTCATCCGGGTGTCACGAAGATGTATTAGTGTTTGAGGCAACATTACTGGTGGAGGAGAATGAAAAAGGATATTCTGGGGTTTGTATCTCGGTGCCTAAACTGCCAGCATGTGAAGTATGGGCAGCAAAGATCGGGCAGATTGCTTCAGAGGCTTGAGATTACATATCATCATGGATTTTGTAGTTTGGATCCCACGAACTTTGAGAAAGTTTGATGCTATTTGGGTGATTGTGGATCGATTGATCAAGTCCGCGTATTTCATTCCAGTTGGGACTACCTATTCTTCGGAGCGGTTGGTTGAGATTTACATTCGCGAAATTGTTCGCCTTCATGGTTTGCCGGTGTCCATCATTTTAGATCGGGTCATGTGGTTTACATCGCCGTTATGGATAGCAGTGCAGCGAGAGTTGGGCACCCAGGTTGAGTTGAGTACAACATTTCACCCTCAGGCGGACGGATAGTCCAAGCGCACTATTAAGATATTGGAGGATATGCTACGGCTTGTGTCATAGATTTCGGGGGTTCTTGAGATTAGTTTTTGCCGCTCGTATAGTTTGCCTACAATAATAACTACCAATCAAGAATTCAAATAACTCCGTATGAGGATTTGTATGGGAGACAGTGTCGATCTCTGGTGGGTTGGTTTGAGCCCAGATGTCGCTAGACTATTGGGTACTGACTTGGTTCAGGATACTTTGGACAACATTAAATTAATTCAAGATCGACTTTGCACGACGCAGTCTAGATAGAAGAGTTAAATCGATCGGAAGGTTCATGATGTTGCTTACATGGTTGGAGATAAGGTACTACTCAAGGTTTGTACCATGAAGGGTGTTATAAGGTTTAGGAAGAAGGGCAAGTTATGCCCTTGGTATATTGGGCCGTTTGAGGTGCTCCAGAGGATTTTAGAGGTGGCTTACAAGCTTGCCTTGCCACTTAGTCTGTCAGGTGTTCATCTAGTATTTTATATATCTATGCTCCAGAAGTATGTCAGCGATCCGTCTCATGTTTTGGATTTCAGCACGGTTCAGTTGGATGGTAATTTGACTTATGATGTGGAGCCGGTGGCCATTTTGGGTCGGCAGATTCGAAAGTTGAGGTCAAAGGACACAGCTCTAGTGAAGGTGCAGTGGAGGGGTCAACCAGTTAAGGAGTCTACTTGGGAGACCAAGTGGGAGATGCGAAGAAGTTATCGGCGTCTATTTGAGACTCCAAGTACGTTTCTAGGCTCGTTCGAGGATGAACATTTGTTCAAGAGGGGGAGGATGTAACGACCTAGTTGGTCGTTTTGAGAGTTGTAGCCATGTTCCCCCATTTACTTCTCATTTTAGGCTTAATAGTTGCTATGTGACTTTCCGGGGTAATTGGTTCGGGTCCAGAGAGGTTTCGGAATGAGTTGAGACACTTAGTCTCAAGATTGGAAGATTAAGTTAAAAAGGTTGACCGGATGTTGACTTGTGTGTAAATGGCTCCGGAATGGAGTTTTGATGGTTCCAGTAGCTCCGTTAGGTGATTTTGGACTTAGGTGTGTGTTTGGATAGTGATTTGGAGGTCTGTAGTTGAATTAGGCTTGAAATGGCAAAAGCTGGAAATTTCGAACTATGACCGAAAGTTGACTTTGTGGTTAGCAGGCTCGGATTGGGGTTCCGGGAGTTGGAGTAGGCTCGTTGTATCATTTGTGACTTGTGTAAAAAATTTGAGGTTAATCGGACGTGATATGATAGGTTTCGACATTGAATGTGGAAGTTAGAAGTTCAAAAGTTCATTAGGCTTGAATCGATGCGCGATTAATGATTTAGCATTGTTTGATGTGATTTGAAGACTTGGCTAAGTCTGTATCGTGTTTTAGGACTTGTGGGTCTGTTTGATTGAGGTTTCGAGGGCATCAGGTGAGTTTCAGATGGTTAACAGATCAAGTTTTGGACTTGGAAGGCTGCTGAAGATTTTCTGGTGCACTGATCTGGTTTCCTTTTACGCGATTGCATGGATAGGTCTGTGATTGCGTAGGCTTAATTGGACAGTGGAGGAATTTTCTCTACGCATTTGCTAGATAGGGAATACGATTGCGTAGTTGTGGGATACAGTGAATCGCGAAGAGGAAAGGAGTCAAGAGTTGGCCACGTGCATTGTTCTATGCGAACGCGTTAGTCCATCAGCGACCGTGTAGGTCTGGGAAGCCCATTCTTCGCGTTCGCCTGAGTGTGTAGGAAATCACATAGTGGATGTTTTAGGGCAGTGAATTTTTTGATTCGCAATCGCAAATATCTGGGCAGACTTAAAACATTTCAAAAACGAGGGTTTAAGTTCATATCACAAATTTGATTTGGGAGCTCGGTTGGAGGAGATTCTTGAGAGATTTTCAACTGAGTAATTGGGGTAAGTTATTCTTACTTAGTGTTGGTTAAATTCCATGTTTATATCTTTGATTTCATCATTTAATTAGTGATTTGGGTTGGAAAATTGGGGGGAAATGGAGGAAAGCCCCTAGGCCGAATTTTGGGTATTTGAACGAGATTCTGTATCGGATTTGCGTAATTTTGGTATGGGTGAGCTCGTGGCTGAATGGGCTTCCGGATTTTGTAAATATTATTGGATTCCGAGACGTGGGCCCGGGGGTTGACTTTTGATTAAGTACTTAGTATTTTCTTATGGAATTGATTCTTTTAGCTCGTGTTGATCGTATCAAATTGTTTGTAGTTAGATTCGAGGCATTTGGAGGTCGTTTCATGAGGAAAGGGCTTTTTAAAGTAGGGATTTTGCATAATTTGAGGTAAGTAAAACTTCTAAACTTCATTTTGAGCATATTAAACACTTCTAAACTTCATTTTGAGGGTATTAAACCCTGAATTATGTGTTATATGATTATTGTTGAGGTGACACACATGCTAAGTAACGGCGTGTGGGCATGCACCGTAAGAATTGTAACTTGGTCGGTTTCGTGGAACTGTATAGTTGAATAATCTTGTTGTTAAACGTATTTTCACCATGTGTTAGGGCAATTGAGCTGCCAGTCATGTTAACGATCCTACTTAGGCTTCGTGTTGTTACTGTTAGGACCTATAAAGGTTGTGTTAAATGTTGAATTATTTTCCTAATTTATCGTTTTTTACTTAGTCACAACTATTATTTGCATAATATGTCTCAGTCTTAGTTGTCCTTTATTGATATATCATATCATCATTGTTTGGGCTGATTATTATGATTCTAGTGAGTCTGAGAGACTAGAGAGATTAATACCTAAGTGATGCTGAGAGTCCATTGTGAGTGATATTCATAGGATCGGTTTGCGCGCCACAATAGAGTTTATTGATTCATGCCAGGATTTGGCTTATTATAGTGCTTGGGCTGGATCAGCCCATCCGGAGTCTGCACATCCACAGTGGGCGCAATGCTAGTAGTTATTTACATTTGAGTTGGATCTGCCTGGTTTATTTGCATTTGGGTTGGATCTGCTCTGGGCTAGATGTGGCCTGTTATATGTAAATTTTTATTGCAAAACCTGAAAGCATGTCTAAATTCTTGTAAATTTACTTTCAAACTATGAATTTATGATATCACTATCATATTTTTCGTAATTTCCATAATGTTAATACTGCATGTGAAATGTAATACTTTAACTTGTCATTGCTTTTAGTCCAAAGGTTAGAGTTTTTAGTTATTGAGTTGGTTGTACTCATACTACACCCTGCACCTCGTGTGCAGATCCTGGTCTTTCTAGTCACAACATTTGCTGATTCATAGAGTTCAGACATCCAAAAAATCATCGAGGTAGCTGCTTGGCCTCCGCAGACCTTGACTCTCCTCCCCTATCTTTCCTTTTATTTACTTAGTTCTACTTTTTAGAAAACGTACCAGACTATGTCATTATTTAGATGAACATGTACTCATGACACCGTGATTTTTGGGAAAACTTATGTATTGAGTTATGATATTCTAAAGGTTTTATGAGATTTTTATTTATGTAAATTATTCTAGTATATTTCAAAATCAAAAGTGTTGGAAATGTTTGAGTAGTCGTCTTGCCTAGAACCATGACAGGCGCCATCACGACATGTTTGGTTTTGGGTCGTGACACACGTTGAGTAGATAACTGTTGACATTTGATTCCTATAAGCATGCTATCTAATAGAGCATAGAAGTAGACATATGAACAAGTAGAGCACTTAAACTCTTTCAACCATGCTTCTGATGATGTACGGGTATAGACAAGTTAAGTAGATGAGGTGTTTGAGTTCCTACAAGCATGATTTCTATTAATGTATAAAAATAAAGCATGTCGAACGGAGTAGTAAACAAAGCGTGTAAACCTTGTAAGCATGCTTTCTACCCGTTCATACAAAAATTAAAGGATACTCGTTCCCCCCATCCACTAATTCCTCAATTGTTTTGTTTACAAGTTGTTAGAAGCCTAAAATATTGAGGATAAGTATAAATATTACATACTAAACAACAGCAGGCCCAAATGAGAATAACCCATTACTGCATGGACCTTCAAGAATCTCACTTTCACATGAATAGAAGACCCAGATCCAAACGCATCTCAAACAGGAGAGTGTGTCCATTTACACAGCCCAAGGCGACATATGAACTCATACCAAGCCCAACAATTACAGATTGACCACTTAATCATATTAGTTAACGAACTACACATGGCAATCAATTAAACAGCCCTGAAGCAATACCTCACAGAGACAGGATTACATGACATTTAGCAGTATTCACATAAAGCATATTTGCACTTGCATTTTAGAAGCTAGGGAGATAGGATTGGTCAAACAAGGGCTTGATCATGAAACTAGGATAATCAGTAGAACTTAGTTTCAACATGGTGAGTTTGATGTGAAAAAAACGAACAGCATAGGTTCACAACAGTAAAAGAGTATAGCATACGCAACTAGAGTCGGGGAGGCATGTCATTAGGTTAATAGTATAAGCATTTATACATGCTTAGTTTTCCATAACAACAACTTTAGAGTGAAGCATGCACCAAAATTAGCCTATAAGGGATTTTAAAACTAGGAATCTAAGTCATGAAGGTCTGATAGAGTCATAGTCAGAGAATGACAATTACACGTAGTAAACAAACAAGTAGGAACAGTCCATAAGAATCCTAATCACACTAAGAATAACACAAAGATCCCCAAGTCCAAAGATATCATTGCAGAAAGACATGTCAATATTAAGATCAAATAGAATAGACAGACTTTAGAACCTAAGCCAGTTGATTACGCATAATACAGAAACTAAGTATATTGGGATTCAACTATAAGCCTAGGCAATACTCAAGAGTGCAAGATTGACAAACACCACATTAGATAGAAACATGTTTGGATAAAGCACTAAGACAGTAACTGGCACATAAATCTCATGTAAGCATAAAGCAGGGAGACAATAGCACATACAAGATGGGTTCATCAGAAAGGAATTCACTCAAACAAGTTCTGGGCAGGAGATAACCCTCTTAATAATACAAGAATCCAAGACAAGGCATGAGAAAGGCCTCATGAAGAGAAATAGGTGATCAGAATAATAGAGCAGGCTAAAGGTAATCAGAAATTATTCAAATTGCACACATATAACATGCATGCATTGAAGCTCACAACTCAAGCAGGTTTAGATACTGGAAAATCACAGGGTACAAGATAATGCTAAGGCAAACATGAATATGAACAGAAGAAAACAATATCATAACGATTCACAAAGTCCTAAATGACATGACACAAGAAAAAGAGAATAGAGTTACAAGACACTCATTACTCACCAGTTTGTAGAATTAACGGGCTAATAAGGTAGAAATTTAGCAGCAGCAACTTGCTTATCAGTAACAAGGAGAGATTAGCAGAAACCCCAAAATTCTCAGTGCGTTAGAGTTCCAAAGGGTCTCAGACGAACTTTGGGAAGTGCTAACACTAAGAGAGGTCTAATAATCGTATTCTGGTCGCCTTGGCTTTCAGCCGGCCAAGAGATTAAGAATAGTTTAGAGTGAGTGAGTTTTAGAAAAGCAGTAGCAGTACAATAGTAAAGTCTTAGAGGGGAAACGAGGAAATGGGGTTGATATAGTATTAAAAATCAACACCCAAATAAGGAAATACAGTCCATAGAACATAAACGAGGAAAGAAGAACACGCCAAAAATCAATTTAGAATCGGATTAGCAGAAGAAACCAGGTAAACCCTAGTTTTACAAGGATAAGAAACTAGCTGGAGATCTCGGTTAATCGGACCCTCAAAGCCTTTCTATGACCGTATACAGACAAAATATCTTCCAAATCTTGGAGAGTAAAGTAGATTTCCCTTGATTTTGAAACTGGTACTTGCCAAAAAAGGGCAAGTGCTAAGTAAAACCATATTTACGTAGTTAACAACGGTATAATCTGTGAAAGGTAAGTAAATCATGGTAAGAATCCATGGATGTGCTGGATTCGGTGAAAAATTGAAGGTTTGAGAGAGTATAAAGGTGGTTGACCGGGTAAAATGAGGCTAGGATTTGGGCTGAGGTTAATTAGAAGAGGGGAGATGGATTGTTGATCATTGATCATTGATCTCTGAGATCAACGGCTGAGATAAAAAAAAAAGTGGGGCAGGTCAACTGGAGCGGGTCGCGAACGGATTTAATAAAGGGGTATTTGGTTTGGGCTGCTGAGAGGTGGGATGATGCGGGCTCAATGGTTTGGGCCAGCTTGGCTCCGAAATTTATTCCAAATTGGGGTGTAATTTAAACACATAAAATTCATAAAAAATATTTGTAAAAAATGATTTAATAAATAATACTCCCTCCATTTTAATTAATGTGAACCTATTTCCTTTTTAGTCCGTGCCAAAAATAACGACCACTTTCACTATTTCTAAATAATTTATCTTTATACAATGATTTATAGCCACACAAAATATATCTGCCTCATTTTATACCACCAGTTCAAAAGTCTTCTCGCTTTTCTTAAACTCCGTGCCCAGTTGAATGAGTTCACATAAATTGAAACGGAGGGAGTAAAAATATTATTTATGCCTTGAAAATTATGGATTAACATTGTAAAAAATAAAAATACTATTTTAGAATAAATAATGCAATAAATGTAATTATATAGAGAATATAGGTTATTATTGTAAATAGTGTAGATAAAAATAGAAAAAAATGTTAATATATTATGTAAAAGGAGATAAAAAATTATAAAATTCACAAGGGTATAGAATGAAAAATCAGATAATTAAATCACCTTAAAAATAATTTAAAGATATAATTAATAAATTTTTATGCAAATTAATATGTGAGAAAATCAAATTTAAAGCTTTTAAAAATTATAGAAAATTATAGAAAAAATATTTATATGCCCTTGTAAGTTGGGTAAATGCAAAATGATATTTTGAAAATATATTGAATACTTTATAAACATGAGCGGAAAATTGGGTATCAAAAACTGCCCCTCTTTACCCGAAAATGATGAAAGAGTTGTCGGGTAAAGAAAATAATGACCAATTTTGTCTGAAATGAGCAAGGATGATGTGTGTTTAAAAAATGCGGGTCGAACCCTGGTTCTTGAGTTACCTACATATATCTGGTGTTACGGGAATCAAGCCGTGTGTAATTTTGGATCCACCGGCGAACAAAACCGAAGGAGTTGCTATAAGAGTTGTCATGTGCTTCGAGAACAATATTTTGGGTAGGATAGTGTCATGAGTAATGGATAATTTCAGGTGGAGTTATGAATGCGAATTGGATAATTATGTATTTACCAAGCAAAAATTTGAACGGTTGCGGGATAAAGAGTAATCAATTGTTGATTATTAGTTACGTTTGAGACAGTCAAAGGATGTGAATGTTATGAACTAAAACCGGAGCGAGAATTGCTCCTGTTTGTAGAACGTTTACCTCTCGAGTTACCTGCAAAACTTAAAACATGATGCATGCGAATATATGGCAGTGATGAAAGTAGTGCTTAGTGATGAAGACAGTGCTTAGTCTCATGCGACGTAATGAGGGAAGTTCTTTTCCCAATGCAGAGAAAGGCAGCGTTTAGCATTATGCAATAATGGAGGCGGCACTTTGCCTCATGCAATGTAATGGAGACAGTGCTTAGTCTCATATGGAGGAAGGCAGTGCTTAGCCTCGTGTGATGTAATGGAGACAGTATTTAGTCTCATGAAAAGAAAGGAAGTATTAGCCTCATGCACTAATGGAGGCAGTGCTTAGCCTCATGCAATGTAATGAGGGCAGTACTTAGCCCTATGTAGAAGAAGGCAGTGCTTAGCCTTGTGCAATAATGGATGCAGTGCTTAGCCTCATGTAATGTAATGGAGACATTGCTTAGTCACATGCAAAGGAAGGCACTGTTTAACCTTATGTAATAATGAGGGCAGTGCTTAGCCTTATGCAATGTAATGGAGACAGTTCTTAGTCTCATGCAAGGGAAGGCAATGTTTTAGCCTTATGCACTAATGGAGGCAGTGCTTAGCATCATGCAATGTAACGAGGGCATTGCTTATCCCTATGCAGAAGAAGGCAGTGTTTAGCCTTATGCAATGATGAGGGTGGTGTTTATCCTTATAAAATGTAGTGAGTGCAGTGTTTAGCCCTATGCAGAGGGAAACGAAGATTAAATATGAGAAAGAAAATTAGTTCTTAGCTTGACGCACTTATGCCTGGCAACTACTATCGGTGTGAGGATAGCGTTCTTGTTGTATATTCATGGATAAGCTTGTTATGTCCGTTATGCCTGCATCCAAATAAAAATTGTGAGTTTTGGGTGGAAAGGTCGGTCCGGGCTTTTGATTCCTTATTTCACCTTTGTTCCTTGTCTTGACGCCTTGTTGGAGTCACCATGGGTAACATCTGGCCAATACAGAAATGAAATTTTCAAAAATATATATTTGCGATAAATCATTTGTGAGAAATTCAGTTGTTCAAAATATGTGATGATGCATAAAACAAATAATTTTGTCAAATCATAGACTATGACACACTTTGAGACATTGTGACCTTGTCAACTCGAAATTTTGAGGACCCTCCTCAAAATTTTGCCCCAATTTTAATGTATACTTCTGGCAATCCTTGACGTAATGAGATTGACGAAAAGTAGATATTTGCCCCAGTTCATGACCATAGAGGGGAATGAAGATTTTATTATGATGTGACAAAAATGCAAATCAGGTCAAGCTTAGTTCATATTACATTAAAAGAAAGTGCAAATATAATCTCAAACATAATATATCTTGACGACGTTCGTATTGATAGGTTTTGACCACATTTGTCCATCCATCTCTGCATGTATGAGCGCTCCTCCTGTTAGTACTCGGCAAACCATGTAAGGTCCTTTCCAGTTAGGTGAGAATTTTCCTTTTGCCTCGTCCTGGTGCGGGAAGATTTGCTTCAACGCCAATTTCCCTGGTGTGAATTACCTTGATCTAACCTTCTTGTTGAAAGCCCTTTCCATTATATTCTGGTAGAGTTTTCTATGACACACTTCATTCATCCTTTTACCATTAACGAGGGCCAACTTCTTATACTGACTTGTATCCGTTTCGCATCGCTGAGTTCGGCCTCCTCTATGATTCTTAGGGAATGAAAGTCCACCTTGGCGGGTATAAAAACTTCAGTACTGTATACCATAGATAGGGAGTTTCCCCTTGACGTGCAGACTGTGGTGCAATATATGAGCAAAGCAAATGGTAATCTCTCATGCCATTACTTGTAATTTTCCACCATCTTTCTCAATATCTTCTTGATGCTCTTGTTGGCGGCTTCCCTGGCTACATTCATTTGTAGCCTATATGCTGTAGAATTGTGGTGCTTGATTATGAATGTTTCACACATGGATTTTATCCACTATTGAGATTTGAAACCTTGTTAGTAATGATTCACTCAGGTACTCTGAATCGACAAACAATACGATCCCGGATAAAGTCTGCTATGACCTTCTTAGTCACAAGTTTATAGGAACAGGCTTCTACCCATTTTATGAAGTAATCTATAGCCACCAAAATGAATTTGTTTCCATTTAAAGCAGCAGGTTCAATCGGTCTGATGACATCCATGACCAAGTAGAGAAAGGCTACGGTAAACTCGTTGCATTGAGCTCTTTGGGTGGCACCCGTATCATATCAGCATGTACTTGGCATTGGTGCCACTTCTGAACATACTTGATGCAGTCTGTCTTCATAATCTTTTAGTAACCATGCCCTTAATATCTTCTTGGCCAAAATGAACCCGTTCATGCGAGGTCCGCAGGTTCCGACGTGTATTTCGTCGAGCAATTTAGATGCCTCCTTGGCATCAACACATTGCGGCAATCCCAAGTCAGGAGTCCTTTTATACATAATTCCTCCTCTCTGAAAGAAGTGGTTGCCCAATCTTTGAAGCGTGCGCTTCTGCGTGTGTGTAGAATATCCTGGGTATTCCTCTTTCTACAAATACTCCTTGACATCGTGAAACCATTTATTTCCATCGAACTCTTCTTCAACATGAGCACAATAAGTCGGCTGCTTACGAATCTCTATCGGGATACGATCAATAAAATTCTTCTCTCGATGGTGTATCATGGAAGACAAGGTAGCCAGTGCATCTGCAAATTTGTTCTGAATTATGGCAAAATTTTAGTATTCTTGGTAGCTCATTATCTGAGTACTTAATGTACAAACAGATCTGAATCACCGATTACCAACAACTCCTAAATGTTCATGTCGATGGCCAATCTGAGTTCCAAGATGCAAGCCTCGAATTCTGCCATATTGTTGGTGTACGAGAACCTGAGTTTTGCGGATACCAGGTAGTGTTGACCGGTTTCTAATACCAAAGTAGCTCTGATTCCCACTCCTTTGAAGTTTACGGCTCCGTAAAAAAACATCCTCTAACCATCATATGTTTCGACAATATCTTCTCCTACAAGCGACATTTCCTCGTCGAAAAAGTACGTCTTTAGTGGTTCATATTCCCCGTCTACGGGGTTCTCTGCAGATGATCGGCCAATGCTTGCCCCTGGACCGCCTTCTAAGTCATATAGATGATATCAAACTCACTTAGCAATATCTGCCACTTTTCTAGCTTACTGGTAGGCTTGGATTTCTTAAAGATATATTTTAGTGGATTCATCCTCGATATGAGATATGTAGTGTATGTGCAGAAGTGGTGTCTCACTTTCTGGGCTATTCATGTCAAATCAAAAAAAGTGCGTTCCAACAAAGAGATCAGGATTCGTAAGGTGTGCACTTCTTACTCAGATAATATACCGCCTACTCCTTTCTCCTGGTTTCAAAATATTTCCCCAGAACGCAACCAAATGCTCCATCCAACACGGATATGTATAGTAGTAAAGCTCTTCCGGGCTCTGGTGGGACCAGCACGGGCGTCTTAGACAAGTGCTCCTTGATTTTATCGAAAAGCCATTTGACATTCTTCGATCCATCTCGCCGTAGCATATTTCTTTAGCATTTTAAATATCATCTCACATATCAACGTCAAATGTGCTATAAAACTTCTGATGTAATTGAGGCGCCCCAGAAAACTCGTCACATCCTTCTTGTTCTTTGGTGGTGGCAAGTCCAGAATAGCTTTGATTTTTTGATGGGTGTAGCTCAATACCGCGGCGACTGACGGTGAAACCCAACAACTTCCCAGTAGGGACTCCAAAAGAAATTTTTTCAAGATTTAGCTTCATATTTTTCTTTCGAAGTCGATCAAAAAACTTCCTCAAGTCTATTATGTGATCTGAACTCCTATTAGATTTGTGGATGGCGTCATCCACGTACACCTTTATTTCCTTGTGTATCATATCGTGGAAAAGAGTAGTCATGGACCTCATGTAGGTATCCCCAGCGTTCTTCAAACCAAATGGCATCATTTTGTAATAATATATCCCACATGGCGTGATGAAGGCTGTCTTTTCAGCATCCTCTTCGTCCATCCAAATCTGGTGATTCCTACGAAGCAATCCACAAAGGAATAGAGTTCATGCTTGGCACAGTTGTCGATCAGTATGTGTATGTTGGGCAATGGGAAATCATCCTTAAGGCTTGCTCTATTCAGATCTTGATATTCAACACACACATTGACGTCCCATCCTTCTTCGAAACTGGTATGATGTTAGCTCACCAAGTTGGATACTTGATCACCAAAGTACGTTGTCTTTGATATGCTTGGTAACCTCTTCATTTATCTTCAGACTCATATCTGGCTTGAATTTCCTGAGCTTTTGCTTTACCAGCGAACTCATAGGGTTGGGATGTAGCATGTGAGCAACTATGGAGGTGCTTAACCCAGTCATGTCATCGTAAGACCATGCAAAAATATCCTCATATTCCTTTAGAAACCTGATGTACTCTTCCTTCTCCGATAGCCATAGATGAATGCTATTGCGAGTTTCTTCCAAATTGGACTTTGGTTTATTCTAAAATTTCTCTGCTTCTTTGACAATTTCCTCAGGTATTATGTCATCTTCCAAATCTTCTGAATCACTTTCCTTATATTGTGTTGCCTATTTACATGTCATAGTCGTAGGTTCGTCAAGATATGTAATAACTATGCTGAAAAATAATGTAGAATGATAATAATATAAATAAACGAAAAGCAATACTGCATTAATAAAACATAAAAATTGTCAAACAAGTACGACTCGATGTATCGAGTAATTATTTCAAAACAAAACACTTAAAATGTCTTGAATGCCCAAAAACAATTTTAAAAATAAATCATGCTAGTTCTGCCAAGGCTACCTAGGTGCTCGGTAAGCTGGGATGGTGCAGCGGTCCAATTCCTAATAAAAACTCCTTCTCCCACTGTCTGAATGGCAAGGTCTTCCTCCTTCTCCTCCTCAAAGATTGCATTGCATTCTATATCTTCCTCATCCAGAAATAGCTTCCTCATACCGACCAAAACCTCATCTTCGTGGGATCCCCAAATCACATCAGCCTAGAGAAATGTCTGGTGCAGTGGTGGTATGGGTTATTCCAGTAGATAGTAAAAGTCACGCCACGCCGGTATCCAATCATTACATCCTTGCACGGTATATTCATACCAGAGACCAAAGCTTCTTCCATGATATTGTGGTTGTATTGGTTCCATGATCCCATGAAGCTTTGGACTAAGACCCTTGCCTAGTTCATACCCTAACCACATTAGTATGCTTTCTATCTTGTTGCTCCACCACTAACCCCTTTTCAATTGCGTTTACCCCCTCAATGTTGTGTCATGTTTCTCCTCCCAATTTTCTCTTATTCTCAATGGATGACACAGTCTGGTTGGTGTAGATAGAGTTACTTCAATCTCCGTGAATAATCACCTCTTGATGATTCCACTCGAACTTCACAACCTAGTGCAGAGTAGAAGTGATTTTCCCAGCTACGTGTATCCACGGTTGTCCCAATACAAAGTTGTAGGTGGCGGATATATCCAGTACCCGGAATTCAATGTCAGACCAGGTCGGGCCCATCTGTAGATCAAGGTTGATTTCTCCTATGGTGGATCTCTTAGACCCATCAAACGCCTTCATGTTCATACTTCCCATTCGTATCTCATGCATGCCTATACCCAGTCTTTTCAAAGTAGTCAGCGGGCATATGTTCGGGATTGAGCCCCCATCTATCAGAACCATGGTGATGAATCTTCATATTTCTTAGTGATGTGCAATGATTTGTTGTGACTAAAAACCTTCGGCGGTAACTCATCTTCGTGGAAAGTAATCTTGTGACTCTCCAATATCTGCCCTACCATATTAGCCATCTCCCCACTAGTGATACTGGTAGGCACATAAGCTTCACTTAACACCTTCATCAAGGCATTCTTTTGCGCATCTGAGTTTTGCAACAATGATAAGATGAATATCTGGGTGGGAGTCTTGTTTAGGTGATCAACAACAGAGTATTCCCTCGCATGTACCTTCCTCCAAAGATCATATGTGCCTGTCTCCACGGCAGGTGGTTTCGATGCGATCTCTTTACTTGTTCCTCCAAGATTTTCAGGTGTGTAAACCTTGCCGGTTCTGGTCATTCCTTGTGCAGCACATGTCTTTTCCATCTTAGCCTTTTCTTTTCTCCTTGCCTCCGGTACATAATCCCATGGGACAATATTAGACTTATAATACAATGTTGGAGCTACCATCAAAGTGAAGGGCGTAGCTACCTCGACCTCGAACGGCATCTGGGTTTGCACCATAATCGGTGAGACGGTGATAGGAGATGTTTTGGTAGCGTCCACCTCTCGAATAAGTCTGATGGATTCCTCTTGATCCCATTTTTCATCAATTCCTATCCATTCACTCCCCCGCCCCTATGACCAGGAAGAGGGTTATTGTGGACATTCAACATAGACTCTTTTTGTTGTATCACTTTGGTGTCAATCAGCTTATAGATCTTGTCCTTCAACATGCAGAATTCCTTAATAATTTGACCATTCATGCCTAAATGGTCGGCCAAAGTCTTGTTAGGGTTAACCCACTACGAAGCATTTTAAATAGCAACAACAGGAATGTGAGTTATGTAACCAGTGGCCTTTAGTCTCTCATATAGTTGGGCTATAGGTTTAGCAATAGGGGTGTATTGTCTGGGAGCTCTGCTGTCAAAGTTTGGTCGTGGCTTTGGGTAGTTTTGGTGGGCAGGAGGAGGTGAATGGTAATATGCAAGTTAGGTATTGTAGGCATGGTCGGTGGTGGCATGGTATTGGTAATTTGGAGGTGAGGGTTGATATGTGGGTGGGGGTGTTTGATAGTAAGGGGAGACTTAGGGCCCTGGGATACCATCACAACACCAACTTATTTCATCTTCGAAATACCTCCTGACTTTAAGGCTTTGTTGGTGGCTTGCAGCACCTCGAAGTTGGTCACCATAGCGCTCTTGATCCCTTTTTCTATCCTTTCTCCCAACTTTATGATGTCGAAGAAATTGTGATTTCTAAGACCATGAGGTCTGACAAAGAACTTGTTATTTTTTTCTTCTTCTAGTAGCGGCGTCACCTGATCTCGAGCGAGTAACAGAAGGTTTCAGTTGGCTTCTTCTTAAGGTTCTGGATATAGAAAATGCCTGGAGTGTTCTCTGTGTTGAACCTGAATCTATCCATGAAATCGCATACCATGCTCACCCAGCTTTCCCACTTCTTTAGGTTTTGGCGGATATACCATAATAACACATCACCTGTAAGCCTTCACATGAACAGTTTCATGTGGATTTGCTCTTTCTTGCCCACTCCTACAAACTTGTCACAATAAGTTCTCAAATTCACCTTAGGATCATTGGTGTCGTCAAACATCTCAAACATAGGAGGTTTGTAACCCTTTGGCAGTTCTACATATGGCTGGATACACAAGTCTCCGTAGTTCAAACCATTAATGCCTTTCTCTCCTTCGACAATCTGGACTCTCCCTGTTACTTTCTTTAGATCTTCCGCCATGTTTCAGATGATCAGGTCTTTCTTGGTAGGTTTAAGTATGTATAGGGTTTTTTGCGAGGTATGTGGTAAGGTATCAACATATATTGGGTTGCCTTGGAGGGTTCATGGGACTTAGGTGTATGGGTGATCATTGATTGAGGTTTGAGGGGGTTCGGGGGTAAGTTGTGGTGCATTTTGAGGAGTATGATAAGTGTTTGTTTGTGGATACTGGGTATTATGATGGTAATATTGTTGAGGGGTTTGTACTGGTAGAGGTTTAAGGTTTTGAAGGGGTGCAGGGTTGTGATATGATGCATTGCGGGAGGATTTTGTGGCGCTATGGATAGCTGATTTTGGGCTTGTGTGTTTTGGGTGGTGTTTGATTCTAGGTGTTGTTGTTCTAATGGTTAACATTAGGAATGTTTAGAGTAAGGGATAGGTTTGCAATATTTTGGACCTGCTTAAGCTCACATTGTAGCTCCAAGATTTTATATTTCAACCGTAGGACTAACTCATTATGTCCTGGGGTACTTCATCCATTTGAGCTTTCGACATTTTATGCCATGGTAACATTGTCTTTTTTATTACCACTTAGATCATCCATCTTCCCTTTGCATTTTCCTTTGCTTTTTGGGTTTCTAGGTGAAAGAGGAGTTAGAAGACCTCTGGATCTGGTGTGGTATGTTGATGATGACAGAATGCACGAACCAACCTTTGGGAATGGGAGTAATCAAAAGAAAGAAAAAGAATAGGTAACCAATTCAGTAAGATGAAGTAAAGAGCGTTTGCAATATTTAAGCAAGTATCACGTAAGGTCATGCAATAATTCACGTCCTAATTTGGGAACCTCACTGTACCCGAGGTAGGCCTAAGCGACATATAGACTTGGAGAAAATTCATGCCAACGTTGCCTCATTCCATTATTGCAAAAATAAACCAAATCAACCTTTACTAAATCGAAGTAATAATATGAAGTCACTGAAGTCACAAAGCCTTATTACATTGAAAGCTAACAAAGCTAATCAAGAAAGAAATACAGTTATTATCTCCTAATCTATTTGGTCCCAGAAGGACCTTCCCCATGTTTGGCTCTATAAAATCCATCAATCACATTTCCCAAGTCGCACATGTCGAGTAGCAAGTAAGCCATGCCAGCTTTCCCCTTTCATCATAGTCCATGACTTGACAATCCCAAAACCTCTTTCTCATCTTCCCCTCTAGCTCCATCAATCTTGCTCTAGATTTGCAATCTCTTTCTATTCCTTGATCGCCTCCCTATCTACCTTGTTGACATCCAATTTTATCCCACTTTTCTTCTACTTAACATGCTCCGTGTATGGTGAGTTAGTGATTTTGTACACCACTCAGGTGTTTATCCCTATTGGGATATTTGATGGTATTAGCCCGTGTCTAGCATTTTGTTTTGTACACTATTGAGGGCTAAGAGTCCAAAAGTGACTTTCTGTTACTCACTACAGTGACTTTGTGTTGTGAAATTGTTTCACTGAATTTATAAAGAAGAATAAAGAAAGGGAATGGAAAATTTCAATAGGCACAATGTGCAAAATACTTGTGATGCAGAGTTGAGGACGAGATCCTCACAATTTTTATATGATGTGAAATATTTAAACCGGGCTACAAGCCGCGGTGGAAGTTATATAAGGACGAGGTCCTTGTGGTGAAAAGTTATGTGTTTAAATTCTTCCTTTGTGAAATTTAAATTTGTACTATAGTATTAATAAGGAGTCATGCCTGTTAGGCTTATTTGATAATTTTTGTATGTATTTTTTGTGCATATTTAGCTATATCCGTGCTGTAAATGTTGAGTTTTAGCCTACAAGGTGGGTGTCCAGGTGGCGTTAAATATAACTCGTTAAATTCGGGTAAATTATTGCTATCAGTGTTGTGAAAAGTTGAAACGAGATTTTGGTTAATATGAAATTATTGAGGATGCTGGAATTAATTATGAACAACTATTATGACCAGAGATGTGGTTATGGGCATACGTATAGAACGAAATTGCTACAGTCGGTTGAGACTAACACAATGTGTTAATATGAAATTCAGGCCTTTTTGAAATTAATTGGACCTTATAAAATTGGCTTCAAATTTAAATGAGGATAAAATGAATAATCTCAACTGATATGGTGTTGCCGAACCCATGTTAAACTGCAGTGACGTAGAATCACCCACGAGTATGTGTGTAAGAATATACTCAGTAATTTAATGTCTTCTTAATATTCATGGCACGTTCGAGGATGGACGTATGTTTTAAAACGAGGAGAATGTAACAATCTGACTTGTCGTTTTAAAAATTTACGCCACATTCAACGACTTAAGATCCCGAGCAACTTCGTAAATGAAAAGCTTAGGCGTACGCCTCATTTTTTAAGCTTAAATGAAAAGCGTTGACCGGAGTTTTTTGAGCAAACGACTTCAGAATGGATTTTTGATGATTCCAATAACTTTGTATGGTGATTCCAGACTTAGGCATATGCCCGAAATTAGATTTGGAGGTCCGTAGAATAAATTGAAGCATTTTGGCGAAAGTTGAAAATAAATGGAATTCGGAAATTTGACCGAGAGTTGACTTATTGATATCAGGGTTGAAATCCCGTGCTGAAAATTGAAACACGTTCATTATGTCATTAATGACTTGTGGGAAAAATTTGAGGTCAATCAGATTTGATTTGATAGGTGTCGGCACCAAATGTAGAAGTTACAATTTTTAGTTTCATTAGGCTGGAATTGGGGTGTGATTTGCGTTTTTGATGTGATTTGAGGCCTCAACTAAGTAAAAAATATGTTTTGAGACTTGTTGGTGTGTTTGGACGGGTCCCGAGGGGACCGAGTGAGTTTCGGAGTGATTCCGGACATTTTTTAGGCCATTTATTACTGCTGGCTTTTTGACAGCAATGTGCAAAATATCTAATGCGCAGAGCTGATATGGAAGCTTATATCTCGAAATCTATAAGGAATCAGGAACTTTCCAAAACAAGTAAGTCGTAGCCCTTGGATTTTAGTTTCTATAAAGATAAAATATTCATCATTTGGATATTTGTACATAAAGTTATGATCGATTGACTGAAGACTGGTACAACAGATTTTGGCTACAGCAGTGTGCATCGCAAGAAATTTCTGCTGCACAGGTCTGACTTTGGGAGCTTATATCTCGCAATTTATAAGGTATCTAGTTTCGAGAAAGTTAAAGAATACACTATTTGGAAATTTGTATGAAAAGTAATGATAGGTTTACTGAAGGCTAATAATGTTGTTTTTCTGGGCGGAGGCAAATCACAAATGTCAAATGCGACTTGCCTGGACGGATCCTTAAAACGAGGGTTTCAACCATTTTAACATATTTGGAGCTATGAAGCTCGGAGTGAAGCGATTTTTGAGGAGATTTTCACCATATGAATTGGAGTAAGTGTTATATATCCAAAAGTTGTTATACTTCACGATTCCATGTTTGTTTTCATCAATTATTAGTGAATCAAATGGAAGAAATTTATAAAAAATTTCAAAAACAAAAATTTAAGATTTGGAGGTTGATTCGTTATCGAAAATTGATAAAATTGGTATGGTTGAACTCGTATCAAAATGGGTGTTCGGATTTCATGAAAATTTTGTGGGGTTCCTGTCGCGCCCCCTTTTTCCCCTTTCGCGGGGTCCGGGTTTCGACATGCTTTGGGACAACTCGTTTCCTTTTGGGAGAGGGGTATGGAAATTTAAGAGTCGCCACCTAACGGATTTAAGGTGCGTTAGGGAACGTAATGCAAGTAACTCATGAAACTGATTTACATTACCAAAGATTGGGTAAGGGCTTGAAATTACCTTGAGGGGAAGGTGTTAGGCACCCCTCGAGGTCCACAACGGTGGGTCTCGTCCAAACTCATTTTTTGGTGAATTAGTCATTAAGCAAGTAAAGCAATTTAAACACACATATGGATTACAGAAAAATGGAAATAAATGGGTCATAGGTTTATTAGCCTATAGGATCACTTCTATGCAATACCCGGTAAACCTTCCTCAATTAGAGGGGTTACACGTGGCATTAGCGCACACGTCATTGATGTGCCGGAGAATTTCGACACATTTAATACTAAATTGCTTAGATTTTAGCTTGTTTTTAAGTGCATTTATCTTTTCTACTTATGGAATTTTGATGTTTTTCAGTGCATGAGGGTTGAAACTCCAGAATAGTAAAAGAGATCAAAAAGCTGAAAAGGATAAGAAAAAGACAAGATGCAATCGCATAATCAACAAGGGGGGACCGCATATCTTCTATGCGGACGGGCATAATGCACAGGTGGACCGCATAGTTCAACAGATTGTTTAGCAAAAATTCAAGTGCAAAAATGTGGTCCATTATGCTATCGCATAACTGGTTTGCGAGCCGCATAATGGACCGCCAACCTCCAACACCAAAAGCTGAGCTCAGAAATGCGATGCAATTGTGCGGTCTCATATCAACAATGCGGATCGCACATCATGAATGCGGCAACGCACCTGGAAACTAGGGTTTGTATCTGCGATGGCTCCGTGAAGAATGCGAACCGCATTCCTGTTATGTGACAGTAATGCGGTCGCTAGTTGACCTGGAGGGAAATTTTGTCCATTTTTCACCCCGAATTTTAGCCCACTATAAATAGATTTATCTGGGTTTTGTGGGTCATTCTTGTCTGGTTTTTGGGCTACAATACACTCATTGAATATTTTTCTCTTTTGGAAGCTTTAGAAGTGAAGATTCTTATATTTTGTAAGCTTTATGACATTTATTACTCTCATCTTTTTGTCTTTAAGCATGAGTAGCTAACTTTAAATACTAAGGTTGTGGACCCTAAATGGGTGTTATGTTATTGGATATTTAACATTGAATATATATATATAATGGTTGGTTGATATTTATTTACTTCTCATTCTTCATTGATTGTTGGTGGTTGCAAACATTAACATGTGACATTAAATTCTTTCTTTACTTGGAAAAGTGAGTTAGGATTGGTAGGAGTAAATATCAAAGACTCAAGGCTTTAAGCCTTGTTTAATAGAATCACTTAGGAATAAGTGGGTTTTATTTGGCATAAAGTGATTTCTCTTCATTATAACTCTTTCATATTTGAAAAAAATCATAAAGAAGAAATACTACCCAACTATTGGAAAATATTGGGTAGTCATTTAGAAGTCATTTGCATATCTAAAGCGTCTTCCATTAGAAATATATCATATTAATACCTATTAGCATTACATTTCATTGATGGGGACACAACCTTGGTTTAGTTAATCACATTAATTACAACGTTAATTAATCATCCTTGTCACTATTTTGATCAAATTACCACACAATCTATTCCCATATTCTTGTTACAATTAACGGAATAGAGATACGATTTGAGTTAAGATTCACACTACCAAAGTAAACTTTTCAAGCCTATTCCCTGTGGGATTCGACCCCAACCTTGTTGCATTACTATATTTGACATCGATCACTTTACACTATTTTAGGAGTAATTTGAGCGTATCAGTCATCATATCCCTTACTACCCAATTACCCTCCCCTTAGTGGTTATGTAAGCGATTCTAGTTAAATATACTCTATGCGTGCATCACCCATCCCTTTCATATGGACCTGGAGGTGTTTAGAACCTCTAACTAAGGCAGTTCTAGACTCTCCTAAATGCTTAAAAGGAGAAAATCTAAGCCACAATTTTAAACAAGTAGGACTATCAGGTAAAAGAGCAATTAAGGGGGCTCACATTTACCTCCACAAATAAGCAGTCAATTGCACGTCTCAAACAACAGTATTTTAGATACTTTAAGAGTCCTAAAGCAGGATATTTAGGTGAGCATGACAAACAGAATATATGCAGCATCTTGTTAAATAAAAGCAGTGGAGACCTAATTAGTTTGCTTACTGATTTTAGGGGTTGATGAATTTGGGCAGTTCACAAGTAATTAAACAAAGTACAATTTTACCATTTTGCAAGAGTTTGATTATCCTACAGGCTTGCCTAGGCGTGGATCCGAGAGTTTTGCGGTCCGCATACTCGTTGTGCGGTCTGCATACTCATTGTGTGGTCCGCATTTGTGTCGCATTCCAAACCCTAGGCAACCTGAGAAAGATGGTACAATGCGGCAACTCTTCGATCTCATAGTTGCTATGCGGACCGTAGAGTCGTTGCAGACCTCAACAGTTGGATGCCTGATGTAGCTTAGTGTTTGCGGTGTTCTCGATTGCAAATCCACCTTTGTGGTAGACTATGCGATCGCATACTGTGATGAACTTTTCTTGCATTTGATTCTGCGATGACTATGCGAACCGCATAATAGATATGCGATCACATAAGTCATCGCATAATCGACCCTTCTCAGCAACTTGTTACTTTGACTTATGTATCAGTTAAATTTTTCCTTATGTCTGCTACATCACTCACACGTCGTTCTTTGCAGATATGCCTCACCAAAAACATACAGCTTCAACCAGTAAAAAGGCTTCCTCCTGCCGTCAAGCACCACTGGAAAAACGTTCACGACAAGCACCACCCCAATCTATTGATGAAAGTCACTCCCAGTCTGATGAAGAGGAGACTTTGCCAGCTGTTAATCTACAGGCTGAGGCAAGGCGGAAACAAGGCGATGATTTCCAACTTAGGTTCCCTCTCCCTGATTCTAGGACTCTGTATAGAGAGGGGATCTCAAAACGGAAAATCCTGGCTGAGAAACAATTAAGTCTGAACGGCCTTCAGGAACAATACCCTCACATTTTAGAGAACATCAAAGCTAGAAAGTGGGAGTGTTTCACTTTGCTGCCTGACGAATTTAATGAAACAGTGGTGGGGGAGTTCTATGCATCCTATGGAGCTTCCAGAACAGCTCACCACAAGCGCAACAAAATATTCTGCGATACTGTTCAAGTTCGAGGGAAGGAGGTATACTGTGATGGGGCGGAAATTCATAATCATTATTTCTCAACCCAGTGCCCTAGTACAACGGAGTATGAGGCCAAATTGGCCAATAGAAATGGTTAGCAATCTTGGGTTGCATCAGTGATTTCCAAGGGTACCCCAACGTGGATTGACCCTCCACACAAAATATACAAGGAGGATCTTACACAAGAGGGTCGATTCTGGCTCAGTTTTGTCACTTCCCGCTTGATCCCAACCTGGAATGAAATAGACATATGCATTGAGAAAGCTATTCTCATTGCTTGCATTATGACCGAGATCACGATCAATGTGGGTGACATGATTTCCAAAGATATAGGGGTCTGGGCGTGGCAGAAAGCCACATCATTTCCTTTCCCATGCTTGATCACAGCCCACTGTAAAGCTGCGGATGTTCCTACAATGCCACATTTTGACAAGATAGGAAAAGCGGAGAAGGATATCGACATCACACGCATTAGTGATTTGGTGACAAAGGTAGATGTTGTTCCTTCGAAGATTCGGATTCAAATTCCCACCGAGACAGACATCTCCGACTCCCAGACTCCTATTGCACCTCAGACCGTAGAGGCATCCACTGCTGCCCTACAGCCTACCCCTCAGGTCATTGCCCAGCTACTTGCTTCATTGCCAGTCCTTTCGAGGCTTTGTCTCCTAGCTTAGCACACCAATGCTACGGTAGACAAGCTTTTGAATGACCTCCCTACACTTATCAGGCAGGCCTTGACCCCCATTCAGTCAGCAGTGACGGCCCTACAGCAGCATCACATATCTTATGCAGGTTGCCTGAAGGGGCTTGAGGCCAGTATTTAGAAGATTGAGTGTGGTGAGGTTGGAGACCTGCCAACGCTCCGTGCTGATGTGACTACACTGAAGACTGAGCTCCACAAACTACAGAATCTGAAGTTTGATTTCTCTTCCTCCCTGCCCAAGGAAGGAGAGCAGGGAGCGGGCGCATCAGACACTGGGCTAGGTCTTGATTTCTCCACACTGATGACAGCCCAGGCAGCCCAGACTGTTGGACCCTCCCAGCCCCCACTTTCCTCTGATCCAGTTGACATACCTTTCGGGGAGGAGTCCGGACATTCAATAGAGTCCGAGGGTGAGGAGTCATCTGAGGAGGAAACTGATGATGAGGACTTTTCTGCTGATGATGAAGGCCCTTAGGGGAAGGGCAAGCAGGTTGCCATCACCACAGCTGCGGAGGAAGAAGAGGAAGCTCAGGTACAGTTGTCAATACAGCGGTCACTAGTTGACACTGCTACTCGGGCCACAACATCAGACATTTCGCCGTCAGCAGGCGAGGCCAGCAGCTCTCGGACTCCACCTTCAGTTGCAGGACATGAGGATACTTCACCTATAGCAGCAGTCACCTCTCCAGTTGAGTCTTCAGCAGCTCTTCCACCACCAGTGGCCGTCTTACCTCCAGCTGGGACTTTAGCAGCCCCAGTTCCACTAGCGGACATTGACCCCTCTGACACCCAGCAGGATACTGACTCCCATAGCGCTTAGTGCGCCCCAGGGAGCCCCTAAATCTGTTTTACATTTCTTATGCATTAAGTACAATGCATGCTCTTTAGTTGGGGTGGAAGGGTAGCCTTTTATGAGTATCTTTTGTGACAACTTGTGTGGTACTCAAACTATTGTACTTGTTTTCTTTTTGTGCTATATGTGATCTTCAAAGTTGTCGGTAAACTTTTGTCTATACTTATGTTGTCCTCGTACATATGTTATATACGTATATATATAATAATAATAATAATAATAATAAATAAATAAAAACAAGTAGATAGTTGTACATATGTTTATCAGTAGTAATTAACAATGAATTCCCCTTGGTTTTTCTTCGTCAGGTTCTTTTCCAAGGGTGTAATAGTAGAACCATGGCAGTAGGATGAAACGTATTGACCAGTTTGGTGTAGGTGTCTAGTCTCAAGCATGTGTGTCTGTAAATAACCTATAACCTTCCGTGATATTAAAAAAAAAAAAAAGGTATCTTGTGTTGTAAAGGCAATCAACTTTGTGAACTTGAGGCTCGCCTTTTTGACTCTATGCTTACTTAGAATTATACATGTAAATATGATGAAAGCTTCGAGTTGCCAAGTGTTGACTCGAGAGTTAAAACTATGTTGAGCCAAATAGTCGTGCGTCATGTGTGTTAGCTTTTGTATAAATAATTCTTGTGTTACTTTTGTCGTCTAGAACTTGCCCGGTTGGTTTTTCGATGCTCATGATAAGTACATTTAGTTGGAGAAATGACCTTAGGCAGTCTTTGTGATATGAAAACCCAGTGAGTCTTTCAAGCTACCCAATGTATTCATGTTATCACTAGTTACCCCATTTGAGCCTTTAACCTTTTTGTTGGACACCTCATAACAAACCTTCCCTTTTTCTGTAAAATAACTCCCTCTTTTGAACCCGTCCCTCCTTGAACATTTAGAATGAAGCTAAAAACCTAACTTGGGGGTGGGGTGTCAAAGTCGAAGTTGGTAAGGTTGTACATTGAGTGTAGGAACCTGCACCTCAAAATATTCGCCTGAGATTATTCAAGCTCCAAAAGAAAAAAAAAAAAAAAAGAAAAGAAAAGAAATATCTGTATATATATACATATGGAGCTTTGAAGAAATAAAAAAAAGAGAAAGAGAAACTAGAGGGGTATGTCAGGTGGTTCAAAGTTGGTAACTAAGAGCCAATAAGGGTTATGTGGTTTGAAAATAGTTAAAGGGCATTGAAAGAGAAAAATGTGAGTGTTTAAGGAGGGTGTAGTCACTTGTACCCAAGTAATCATCCAACCCTTCCCTAAGCCTACATTACAAGCTTAGAAAGCCCTTATGGGATCTCCAACTGAATGTTCTTAAATAGGCAACAAATCAAAATAAGGGCAAGCATATGGTATGATGTGTTGTACCACTTGAAACTCTTTGTGAGAGTGAGTGTCTTTGTGAATATGTCCCTTTTTTCTGTCATTGTAAATATTGAGAGTTGGGACCTTCTTTCTAGTAAAGGCATATGAACTGTGAAGTCTGACAGAAGTTGAGTTCTTGAAGTCGGATGCTAGTGCACTCAGCTGAGAGTAACATTTTGTCAAATTGGTCGAGGTTCAAAGTTCACAAGTTGATTAGTTTCCTTGTATATAACAATGATTTTTCATAAATGGTAAGTAAACAAAAATGCATGCTTGTGGTACTAGCAATTAACACCGTCCTTGGTCATTATTGTTTCCGGTCTTGTAGTTGGAGTCTAGGGTAGGATAGAGTCGTTTAGTTTCTTGAGGACAAGCAAGAGTTTAAGTTGGGGGTGTTGATGTGCCAGAGAATTTCGGCACATTTAATACCAAATTTCTTAGATATTAGCTTGTTTTTAAGTGCATTTATCTTTTCTACTTATGGAATTTTGATGTTTTGCAGTGCATGAGGGTTGAAACTCAAGAACAGTAAAAGAGATCAAAAGGCAGAAAAGGATAAGAAAAAAACAAGATGCGATCGCATAATCAACAAGGGGGAACCGCATATCTTCTACGCCCGCATAATGCACAGGTGGACCGCATAGTTCAACATATTGTTTAGCAAAAATTCAAGTGCAAAAATGCGGTCCATTATGCGATCGCATAACTGGTTTGCGAGCCGCATAATGGACCGCAAACCTCCAACGCCAAAAGCTGAGCTAAGAAATGCGATGCAATTGTGCCGTCTCATATCAACAATGCGGACCGCACATCATGAATGTCATTGGGCAGTCATTTAGAAATCATTTGCATATCTAAAGGGCCTTCCATTAGAAATATATCTTATTAATACCTATTAGAATTACATTTCATTGATGGAGACACAACCTTGGTTTAGTTAATCACATTAATTACAACATTAATTAATCAGACTTGTCACTATTTCGATCAAATTACCACACAATCTATTCCCATACTCTTGTAACAATTAACGGAATAGAGATACGATTTGAGTTAAGATTCACACTACCAAAGTAAACTTTTCACGCCTATTCCCTTTGGGATTCGACCCCAACCTTGTTGGATTACTATATTTTACATCGATCGCTTTACACTATTTTAAGGTGTAATTTGAGTGTATAAGTCATCATATCCCTTACTACCCAATTACCCTCCCCTTAGTGGTTATGTAAGCGATTCTAGTTAAATGTACTCTATGCGTGCATTACCCGTCCCTTTCTTATAGCCCTGGAGGTGTTTAGAACCTCTAATTAAGGCAGTTCTAGACTCTCCTAAAGTGCTTAAAAGGAGAAAGTCTAAGCCACAATTTTAAACAAGTAGGACTGTCAGGTAAAGGAACAATTAAGGGGGCTCACATTTACCTCCACAAATAAGCAGTCAATTGCGCGTCTCAAACAACAATATTTTAGATACTTTAAGAGTCCTAAAGCAGGATATTTAGGTGAGCATGACAAACAGAATATATGCAGCATCCTGTTAAAGCAAAGCAGTGGAGACCTAATCATTTTGCTTACTAAGTTGCGGGGTTGCTGAATCTGGGCAGTTCACAAGTAATTAAACAAAGCACAGTTTTACCATTTTACAAGAGTTTGATTATCCTACAGGCTTTCCTTGGCGTGGTTCCGAGATGTCCTATAACATGATATCTAATTGTTAATCAGAGTCTTAATACTAACAAGAGATTTTAAACAGGCAGTTTGAGTTCATTACGTCCTATAGGCATATTGTCTAGGTACTGAACATTACAGAACTGATTTTATACATCTATCTGTATAAGCATAATATCTAGGTGTTGGGACTCCTTTTTATACTATCTAGACATAGGCGTAGTATTTAGGCGAGTGTAATAAATGTCCTAAAACATGGTTTTTAATACACATAGGAGAAATTTATGAGCATGATTATTAGGCAAAATTAATAACAACCTAGTGACAGGATTTCTAAGTAGACATGAGTATGCAGAACTTTAGAAAGTAGAAGTTTAGGACAAAGGATATAATGCACATATAAGCATGTTTTATAGGACACAAAACAATCTTATAAGCATGGTTTCTAATGCATATATAATCACAACAATCCTAGGAGCATGATTTCTACCCGATTTCCCCACAAAACACATATAAAAGTACCTCCCATTTTACTAATATCCCCAATATCTGTTTTACAAGAATTATTATTACAGGCCAAGAATGAATGAATTACATAAATGAAACTGATACACTATAGGGAGCCTGGGTAGGCCCAAAAGTAAACCTGGAGGACCAGGCCTTCAACCAAATATAAGGTACCAATATATCATAGTGTCCAAGAGAGTATCCTAGTGCGTCAAAGTTCCCAAGGGCCTTAGGGACCCCGGGAAATGCTCACACCAAGACTCCTTTTTTAAGAGAAGCAGGTTTTGTGCAGTGTGGAAGGGCCAGCCCTAGTGTGTCAAGGTTCAGAGGAATCTCATTGATTCCTAGGCAGTACACACACTTGAGGGGCAGAATCCTAAGTATTCTAAGAGTAGGAGTGGAAGATAGTGCTTGAAAGAGTAGAAACAGTTTTAGGAAAACAGTCTAGAAGTAAAACAATTCAGAAGTGAAAATAGTCTAGAAGTGAAAACATATTCGAAGTTAAAAACAGTTTAGAAGTGTAAACAAGTTTAGAAACATTCTAAAAAAATAAAGGCTCAGCAAACAACAACAAGTAGAAACATAGTCAGAAAGTCTCAAAGCAAAGACTCACATTACCCAGATTCAACTTTGTTTATTAGTTAACCCTAGGCGAGCATATAGCATGCTGAGGACAAACAATTACACAGAGATAGGAGCAGGGGGTTGGGAACATAGGAATCCTGAATCAGGAGCACATAGAAACAGGATGGAATGAAAGCATGCTAGTTAAATAGGGACATATAGCAGGCAGGGGTAGATTGACATTCATAATGTTACCCAGGACATACTGATTTAGGGTCTAGACAGGAATAACTCAAGTTTAACAGTCATACAAAACTATAGAGGTAAGCATACAGACTCAAAGCAATGGACAGGGAAACATAAAAGTGTTAATGCATGAGTAGTCATGCTAATCAATTCATAGAGGGATTTAACTATACAGAATTGGTCATACCAATTGAGATTAGTGGACAGGAAAGATAAGAGTCTTAAACACAAAAGTAAACATGCTGGCTTACAGCAATAAACAGGAAATATTGAAACTTAAACATAGAGATAAAATGTTGGTTTGTAGCAATAAATAGGAAAGATTGAAACTTAAACAGAAGTAAACATGTTGAATAAGGTGATAAACAGGAAAGAGAGAGAGTTAAACACAGTAGTAGACATGCTAAGTGAAATATAGAAGAGGCATGGATTCAACAGAAGTAAAGCAATAGATGAGAGAGCACATAGGTTCAAGCTTCATAGTATAATAAACGACATTAGGAATAGGAACATACCAGTTAAAGGAAGCAAAAATAGAAGGTGAAAGTATGCAGGATTCAGTGGTCTAGCCTTGGCTTTCAGCCAGCTAGACAGTGCAATGAACACAAGTAGCAGAGAGGCGAAAGCAAAGTGTGTTAGTGTGTTTTTGAACTATTGTCCGTGTTTGAAGAATCAGAATGAGAGTGCATATATAGTACTTAAGGAGTAGAACAAATAAGGCAGATAGAATCATATTTCAATCAATTAGGATCAGCCAACCAATCACAGAATCAATTCCTATAAGGACATCCGAAAAAGACCCCTTAATTGGGGATAGTCAAGTAACAGCCAGAATTGGGGTTCAATTAAGGCAGCAAATCAAAATCATACCATATAGGGAGACGGTAAAATCCCAAACCATACTGATAATTAATTAAGGCAAATATAATCAGTTAAGGTCACAAATAAGGAAACAAGTAAAAATCTCAGCAAAATGCTGATTTTAACAGGACAGAATTATTCAAATTCCCTAAATAGAAATCAATTAAGACTGGTTCACAGAAATAAACATAATAACGGAACAAAATTGAAGAAATTAATATAACTCTAGGGTTGAAGAATATACATGAGAATCAGTCAAGATAGTGCAGAACACCTAGTTTAAACACTGAAAAGTTAGGAAAACCTTTGAAGAAAATTCTGAGATGAACCCTAATTTCAGAAAGAGTGAACAAAATCGAAGCAATTAACTAGAACAAGAGATTTTCAAAGGAAAACACCCAATAATATTCGAATCATTTCAGATCAAGATTTGAACAGATTCAAAGACTAGTGAAACTAGGATATTCAGAAACAGTAGAGGTAAAAGAAAATCGGTAAAAAACTATGGACTCGCACTAAAAAATAAGAAGAAACCCATACTTACAAACGAGAAAGGCCACAGAGAAGCCTATAGACAAAATTTGGCAAGAACCAGGTTGAATTTCCATGAGATTATCTCGATGATCTATGTAATCAAATAGCTAGGGGGTGTAGGAGGCTAGTATTGGTCGGAGAATGCTCAGAATCTCCATAGATATGAGCTTTTCGCTGGTGACGGTGATTAGGGTTAAGGGTGAGTTGAGAGAGAATTGAAGAGGTTAGGGAACCAGTGACGGCGGAAATGAAAGAGTGAGGGGGTTAGGATTTGGGTTAGGATTAAAAATGGTAAAAATAACGTGGACCGTTGATCTTAGAGATCAACGGCCACGATTAGGCAGGGCCTTTGGTTCGGGTAGGTATAGGATTGGTCCTGGGGTGAATTGGGCTAAGTTTTGAGGGGTTTGGGCTGGTATAATGGGGTTAGGTCCGAAAATTAAAAGGGATTAAAAGGGTTGTTTGTTAAATACCCAATTAAAAATGATTTGTAAAAATAATTAACAAATTGTATAAAATGAATTTCATGCATAAAAAAATGTTTTAAAACAACTATTCAATATTTTAAAAATATAAAAAGTAATTTTCTGGTAAAATAATGTAATAATGCATACATAGGCTATTATTGCAAATTTATTGCAATTATACCCCCAAAAATGCAAACATGGCTATTTATAAAATATCTAAAGCTTAGTATAAATATAAATGGTAAAATTAAGCCATAAATTGTTATAAAATCATTTGTAATTCAATTAGTAATTATTTATGTAATAAAATACTGAGATAAATTAATTAAAAATCCTTAAAAATGCAAATATTATGAAAAAAAATATTAATCAATGTTAATGCATTGTTTTGAAGGTATATATGCGTTTTGAAAATATTATAGCGAAAATTGGGTATCAACAGCTGCCCTTCTTTACCCGGGATGGATGAAAGAGTTGTCGGGTAAAGACATGATGGCTAGTTTTGGCCGAGTAGGATGGTTTGAGAGACTTAGGCCGCACTCTGGTTTCTGAGATGCCTACATATCCCTAGTTTTACAGGAATCAGGTCGTTTGTAGTTCTGGATTCATCAGCGGAATATACCGATGAAGTTATCACAAGGACGGACACAAGATTTTGGGATAGGTGAAAAGGTTGCGGTGAGAAGTCAAGTTGGAGGTAGCGTAAAGGAACTGGAACAAGATTGCTCCTGTTGGGATGGTGGTTGCTCATCGGATCACCTGCAAGTAATGATGTACTACGAGCATATATTTGTGTATGGTGCAAATTCCCTTCGGACCATGAAAATCGTCTTTGGACGGTTGAGGATGATGTCATGATGTCCTGGGCCATGAATTGTTCAGTGAGGGATTCGTAGGCCATGAGATGATGTTCTTGGGCCATGAAAATAGTGCCTCCAAACCATGACGCCTTTGAATAATGATATGCAAATTTGAGAGATCCTCAGGCCATGGCATAACGTCTTCCGGCTTTGAGGATGGTGCCTTCAGACTATGATGCCCTCGGAATATTGGCAATATTTCAGCCCATGATATGCAAAGACATGATGCTAGAAAAGACAAGACAGGGCTTAGTGTTGTATGAATTTGAGGGCAGATCTTAGCCCCGGAGAAGAGAATAGGTAATGCCAGAGAGACAATGCTTAGTATAGTGCAAGGTGAAGGGCAATGCTTGGCCTTATGCAAATATGGAGGCAGGGCTTAGCCTCATGCAGAATTGAAGGCAGTGCTTAGCCTTACGCAGAATTGAAGGTAGTGCTTAGCCTTACGCAGAATTGAAGGCAGTGCTTAGCCTTATGCAAATATAGAGGCAGGGCTTAGCCTCATACAAAATTGAAGGCAGTGCTTAGCCTTATGCAAATATGGAGGCAGGGCTTAGTCCCATGCAAAGAGAAGGAAATGCTTGGCCTTATGCAAATATGGAGGCAGGGCTTAGCCTCATGCAGAATTAAAGGCAGTGCTTAGCCTTATGCAGAATCGAAGGCAGTGCTTAGCCTTATGCAAATATGGAGGCAGAGCTTAGCCTCATACAGAATTGAAGGCAGTGCTTAGCCTTATGAAGAATTGAAGGCATTGCTTAGCCTTGTGAAAATATGGAGGAAGGCTTAGCATCATGCAAGATTTGGGACAGGGCTTAGTCCCATGAGAAGAGAAAGCGATGCTTGGCCTTATGCAAATATGGAGGTAGGGATTAGCCTCGTGCAAAATTGAAGTCAGTGCTTAGACTTATGCAGAATTGAAGGAAGTGCTTAGCCTTATGCAGAATTGAAGGCAGTGCTTAGCCTTATGCAAATATGGAGGCAGAGCTTAGCCTCATGCAGAATTGAAGACAGTGCTTACCCTTATGAAAATATGGAGTTAGGGCTTAGCCTCATGCAAGATTTGAAGGTTGTGCTTAGCCTTATGCAAATAGAGAGGCAAGGCTTAGCCTCATGCAAGATT
The DNA here is from genome assembly GCA_005239505.1 of Nicotiana paniculata. Taxonomy (NCBI): domain Eukaryota; kingdom Viridiplantae; phylum Streptophyta; class Magnoliopsida; order Solanales; family Solanaceae; genus Nicotiana; species Nicotiana paniculata. Next base: position 54,395 of record ML312004.1, on the reverse strand, counting down.
GAGACAAAGCTTAGTCTCATGCAAAGAGAAGGCAACACTTAGCCTTATGCAAATATGGAGGCAGGGCTTAGCCTCATGCAAGATTGAGACAGAGCTTCGTCTCATGCAAAAAGAACACATAGTAGGTGATAGTAGAGTATTTCTTAGCTGGAAGTGGATTCAATATCGTTTTTGTTATGAAGGTTTTGATTTCGAGGCATGCATATTCCTTGTTCATGCATTCAAAGAAAAATCGCGAGTTCTTTAAGGGGGAGGTCGGTTCGTGCCTCCATCGGCTTGCTTGACTTGCTTCGCTGGGTCTGAAGATCCTGTTCAAATCATTGGGGGTAGCGTTTTCTAAACAAAGTTATTTCAATAGCAAGCATGTGTAGGTTTCAAAGTCATAGTAAAAATATGTTTTTTTAGAAAATTGGTTAGATGAACCAGTGACTGTGACACGATCCGAGACATTGCGATTTCTGCTGCCGTAGAATTTTGAGGGTCCTCCTCAAAATTCTGCCCCAGTTAGACGGACAAACATTTATGACTGCTGTATAGGCTGTGATCGGCTGAACTTACTTCGAAATTTTGAGGGTCCTCCTCAAAATTCTGCCCCAGTTTTTGATGGTAGGGGAAAATAAAAAATTTATTAAATTGTGACCGAACCCACATGGCTGCCTATGTATCCCCTCTTAAACGGGAATCAGGTCGAGTGTAATTCAATTACATCTATGCGGAAAACATAAATAGTTACACATAATATCACTTTACTGCATCTGAATTGATTGGTTTTGTCCATAATTCTCCGTCCATTTCTGCGAGTATGAGGGCTCCCCCTGCCAATACTTTGTGAACCATGTAAGGACCTTTCTAGTTGGGACAGAATTTTCCTTTGGCTTCATCCTGATGCGGAAAGATCTTCTTCAACACCAGCTGCCTCGGTGTGAACTGTCTCAGCTTGACTTTTTTGTTTAAGGCTCTGGACATCCTGTTCTGATAAAGTTGTCTGTGACATACCGCATTCATCCTTTTTCCGTCTATGAGGGCTAGCTGCTCATAACGACTCTTTATCCATTCTGTGTCGCTGAGCTCAGCTTCTTGTATGATCCTCAAGGAAGGAATCTCTACTTCGGCGGGAATAACAACTTTAGTACCATAAACCAGCAAATAGAGTGTTGCCCCAGTTGATGTGCGGACTGTGGTACGGTATCCCAGTAAGGCGAATAGTAGTTTCTCGTTCCACTTTTGTGATTCTCTACCATTTTCCTCAGTATCTTCTTGATATTTTGTTAGCGGCTTCTACGGCCCCATTAATTTGAGGTTTGTATGCTGTGGAATTCTTGTGCTTGATTTTGAAAGTCTCGCACATGGCTTTCATCATATCACTATTGAGATTGGCGGCGTTGTCTGATTACATGTCACAATCGTTGGTTCATCAAGATAGGAAATAGTAATGCTGTATAGATAAAGATATGAGAGAGAATAGGTAATGGTAATCATTAATTCATTGAAAGTGTCAAACAAATGCAATTTTCAATAATTAAACAACGTTTTGGAATATTGGAAATATTATTTTAAACAAAATGCAGAAAGGGAAATTATCATTTAGAAAAAATAAAATAATGTTGTTCAGCCTTGCTATCCCGGGACTCGTCGGGCCCTGGATGGTCTGATAGTCCAATTCTTAAAGAATGATCCTCGTTCCACAGCTCTGATGGTAGGGCCTTCCTCTTCCTCCTCCTCAAAAATTACACAGCAATCCATGTCATCATCTTCCAGGAACAGGTTCCTCAAGGCTGCCAATGCTTCTTCCTCCTCTGATCCCCATATGATATCGGCTTGCTGGAAGGTCTGACTCAGGTGCGGTACAGGCTGCTCAAGTGGATAGTAAGGACCACACCATGGTGGTGACCAGTCTTGATACTCTTGCCAGGTGTATTGATATCCTAGTCCAAAAGTGGTACCATTGCACTTTAGTTGTATTGGCTTTGAGATACCCTGAAGATTTTTGCGAAGACCCTTGTTGGGTTCATATCCTCTCCATGCTAGTATACTTTCTATCTTTCTACTCCACCACTTATCTTTCTCGATCGCGTTGAACCTCTCGATATAATGATAAGTCTCTCCACCTAGATTTCTTCTATTTTCAACCACCGAGATGGTCTGATGGGTGTAAATAGGTTTGCTCCCGTCTCCATGGATAATCACTTCTTGGTGGTTCCACTCGAACTTCACTGCCTGATGGAAAGTTGACGTTATAGCCACAGTGACATGTATCTAGGGTCGTCCCAATAACAGATTGTATGATGCAGATATATCCAGCACTTGGAACTCGACATCAAACCATGTAGGCCCTATCTGTAGACAAATATTGATCTCTCCAATGGTAGCTCTCTGAGACCCGTCAAATGCCTTCACATTCATAATCCCTTCTCGTATTTCATACAGGCCTTTGCCCAACCTCTTCAGTGTTGTCAATGGGCAAATATTTAGACTGGATCCCCCATCTATCAGAACTCTGCCAATGAAATTGTCTTCACATTGCACGGTAATATTAGTGCCCTGTTATGATTCAAACCCTCGGGTGGAAGCTCGTCCTCGTGGAAGGTGATTTTGTGACTTTCCAGCACCTGTCCCACCATATTGGCCATTTCCCCGCCAATGATGTTGTTAGGTACATATGCCTCACTTAACACCTTTAACAGAGCATTCCTGTGCGCTTCTGAATTCTGTAGCAGTGACGGGATAGATATCTGAGCAGGAGTCTTGTTCAAATGATCGGTGACTGAATACTCCCTTGCTTGCACTTTCCTTCAAAGGTCATCTGGGCCTATTTCAATAACGGGCACTCTGTTAGAAGCCTGCTTACTGGATTCTCCCAAATGCTCTGGTGTATAGACTCTTCCTGTTATCTTCATTCATTGCGCAGCGCCGGATTCTTCTATTTTGGTCTTTCCTTTTCTTCTAGCTTCGACCACATAATCCCAAGGTACAACCTTGGTGTCGAAAGGCGGTGTTGTTGACACTGTCACTGTAAAAGGTGTGGCTACTTCCACTTTGAATGGAACAGGCGCAGCTGCGGGGGTTTCTATCTCAATTTCAAATGGCACTGATGCAGCTACCTCAACCTCCACTGGCGGCTGTATTTGTACTATAATAGGACTGAGCGTGAATTTGGTTTCTTAGGATTGTCACCCTCTTTGATAAGTCCAATTGATCCCTTGGGATCCCATTCCTCATCGGTCTCTATCACATTGATACCTTCACCCATATGATCTGTAAGGGGGTTGTTGCGGACGTTGGGTGTAACTTCTTTGGCCTGAATGAACTTATTATCAATCAAGGTCTGGATCTTATCCTTCAGTGTTCGGCACTTGTCAATGGTGTGCCCTTTCATGCCAGAATGATATGCACAGGTCTTATTTGGGTTGACCCATTGGGATGAATTATCCACGGTCACAGTAGGGATAGGAGTGACGTAACCAGCAGCCTTCAGCCTTTCATACAGCTGGTCAATGAGTTCGGCAATGGCAGTGTATTGTTTAGGTGGTCTACGGTCAAAGTTAGGTCGAGGTCTTGGTTAGTTTGGACGAGTTGGAGGTGACTGAAAGTGGGAGGGTTGGGAATTATATGTGTGATAAGCAGTGGCTGGTTTGTAATATCTGAGAGTTAATGGTTGATATGTGGGTGGAGGTGCTTGGTATGTAAGTGGGGAGGTTTGATATACAAGTGGAGTTTTGGATCCTTGGGCGGCCATTACTGTTCCCACATCTTTCTTTTTCGATATACCCCTGACTGCAATGCTTTATTTTTGGCTTGCAATGCCTCAAAGTTTGTCACCATACTTGTTTTAATGCCCTCTTCAATTCTTTCTCCGACTTTGATGGTATCAGAGAACTTATGGTTTTCAATAACCATCAATCTTTCGTAGTACTGCGGATCCTGTGCTCTGATGAAGAACGTGCTCATCTGTTCATCGTCCAATGTCGGCCTGACTTTGGCTGCCTCTGATCTCTAACGAGTGGCATACTCGCGGAAGGTCTTAGTGGGCTTCTTCTTTAAGTTCTGAATGTAGAAGATATCCAGCACATTCTCTGTGTTAAACATGAATCTGTCCATGAAGTCATGCGCCATACTCACCCAGTTGGCCAACTTCTTAAGATCCTGGCTGATGTACCAGGATAAAGCATCTCCTGTAAGACTCCTCATGAAAAGCTTCATTCGGATCCTTTCATCCTTTTCGACCCCTATAAGCTTGTCACAATAAGTCCTCAGATGAACCCTGGGATCACCTCTCCTGTCAAACATTTCGAACTTCGGAGGTTTGTAACTCTGTGACAGTTCTACATCTGGTTGTATGCATAGGTCTTCATAGTTCAGACCTTCTATCCTTTTGCCTCCTTCGATGCCTTGAACCCAACTTGTCAACTTCTTGAGCTCTTCATCCAGGTTCTTAATGGAAGATCCTTCTCAGTGGACTCTGTTGTATAGGATACGGGCTGAGTGGAGTGAGGAAGGGTTTCCACGTATATAGGGTTGTTTTGGTGACCGGGAGTTTGGGTATAATGGTGATCATTGGTGAAGTTCTGGGGTTCAGGAATGATTTGTAGGGTATTTTGTGGAGTATGGTAGGTGTTTTGCTGATATTGTGGATGGACAACTTGATTCTGTGGTGGGGTTGTCTAATGGTGAGGTGCGGGAGGATTTTGTAGGCGCTTGTTGGGTGTGTTTTGCGGTGGTGCGGGGTTCTGAGTGTTCGAATGGTTGACATTTGGGATATTGAGTATGCGGGATAGATTTGCTAAGCTCCGGACCTGCTCGAGCTCACCCTAGAGTTCTATTATTTTCTTCTCAAGTCGTGATACCACATCATTTGGGGCCTGAGTAACTCGGCCATCAGAAGCTTCTGCATGTTCAACATGTGTGTTGTTGTCTTTTCTAGTGCCGTTCAAATCATCCATCTTCGCTTTTCCTTTGCCTTTTGGTGGACTTGGAGGAGGAGAAGGTGGAGGGCCCCTAGATCTAGTATGATAAGCTGATGATGCCAGTATGCATGAACCAACCTTTGGGGAATGGGAAAAATCAAAAGAAAGAAAGAAAAACAAAAGATAGCCAAGTTAGTAAGAGTTTTGAAAATAATATTTGCAATATTTAAACACATATTGCGAAATGTAAATTCGCGTCCTATTTTGGGAGCCTCGTTGTGCCCAAGGTAGGCCTAGCGACAAGTTGTTTTGGAGAACTTAGATGCCAATAAATGCCTTATTTCATTAATATAAAAAACAGACGAATCCCAAAACGACACTAAGATAATAAAAGATAAGTCACTACTGGCACTTGGCCTTATTACACTTGGAAAAGAAAATAAACCTAATCTACTTGGTCCAAGAAGGACCTTTGCTAGCCTTGATCTTCTTGGTATATTTTGGATCATGCCGAACCTGCGGACTTTGTGCCTCATTTTCTGCAAAACAAATAAGGTTAGGCCCTTTCCCTTACAGATTCGATTATTTATATGTCCATGATTAGCATATTGGCATTTATTTCTCCAAAATTAATGCACAAAACATGGTCGCGTCCGTTGAGATTATGGAAATCTTGGTAGACTTTGGATAAGGTTTGTCTTAAAGGGTTATTATGTGGACAACATATTAAGCCGGCTAGGTTTGACCATGATGCATGTACAATTATAATCAGAGTAAGGTTTCTATTTTGGTCTAGACTGGTATCCTCAAGCGGACAACTTGAGGGAGAAAGGCACGGAACCATCGATTGCACCGCTGATCGACTAGTTTTATCGAAAATAAGCCTTTCCGAATTTAAAGGGTGATAATAGGAAGAGCGCAACCACTCATCAAACACTGCTATAGGATTGATTACGCACGAGTGGAATATGATGTTGAGCATGATTTATGCAACAGTAAATAGCATGTTGTCACGTATTTGCACGTTAGGAAAATAATAAATGCGGTATTTAATAATTGAAAGACGTTTAAAAAAGGAAAACAAAGAAATAAGTCAGTTTCTGCAGTAAAGGAAATCATAAATGCTCAAAACGGGCAATAAAACTCACATAAGGGGAAAGGGAAAGGGTGCGCACATATTAACAAAAAAAGAAGCATGCTTAAGACTAATTTACAAAAAGCTAGTTTGTTATGGTAGAAGCCTAAAATTCCTAGCAGAACTGCCATGCTGTCGCGCCCCCTTTTTCCCCTTTCGCGGGGTCCGGGTTTCGACATGCTTTGGGACAACTCGTATCCTTTTGGGAGAGGGGTATGGAAATTGAAGAGTCGCCACCTAACGAATTTAAGGTGCGTTAGGGCACCTAATGCAAGTAACTCATGAAACCGGTTTACATTACCAGAGATTGGGTAAGGGCTTGTAATTACCTTGAGGGAAAGGTGTTAGGCACCCCTCGAGGTCCACAACGGTGGGTTCCGACCAAACTCATTTTTTGGTGAATTAGTCATTAAGCAAGTAAAGCAGTTTAAGCACACATATGGATTACAAAAAAGGGGAATAAATGGGTACTAGGTTTATTAGCCTATAGGATCACTTTTGTGCAATATCCGGTAAACCTTCCTCAATTAGAGGGGTTACACGTGGCATTAGCGCACAGGTCAACATATCCCTTACTACCCAATTACCCTCCCCTTAGTGGTTATGTAAGCGATTCTAGTTAAACGTACTCTATGCATGCATTACCTGTCATTTTCTTATGGCCCTGGAGGTGTTTAGAACCTCTAATTAAGGCAGTTCTAGACACTCCTAGAGTGCTTAAATGGAGAAAATCTTAGCGACAATTTTAAACAAGTAGGACTGTAAGGTAAAGGAACAATTAAGGGGGCTCACATTTACCTCCACAAATAAGCAGTCAATTGCCCGTCTCAAACAACAGTATTTCAGATACTTTAAGAGTCCTAAAGCAGGATATTTAGGTGAGCATGACAAATAGAATATATGCAGCATCTTGTTAAAGCAAAGCAGTGGAGACCTAATCAATTTTCTTACTGATTTTAGGGGTTGCTGAATCTGGGCAGTTCACAAGTAATTAAACAAAGCACAGTTTTTACCATTTTGCAAGAGTTTGATTATCCTACAGGCTTGCCTAGGCTTGGATCTGAGATGTCCTATAAACATGATATCTAGTTGTTAATCAGAGTCTTAATACTAACAAGCGATTTTAAACAGGCAGTTTGAGTTCATTATGTTCTATAGCCATGTTGTCTAGGTGCTGAACATTACAGAACTGATTTTGTACATCTATCTCTATGCATGATATCTAGGTGTTGGGACTGGTTTTTATACTATCAAGACAATGGCGTGGTATTTAGGCGAGTGCAATAAAAGTCCTAAAACATGGTATCTAATGCACATAGGAGAACTTTATGAACATGATTATTAGGCAGAATTAATAACAACCTAGTGACAGGATTTCTAAGCAGACATGAGTATGCAGAACTTTAGAAAGCAGAAGTTTAGGAAAAATGATATGATGCACCTATAATCATGTTTTCTAGGGCATAAAACAATCTTATAAGCATGGTTTCTAATGCATATATAATCACAAAAATCCCAGGAGCATGATTTCTACCCGATTTCCCCCACAAAACACATATAAAAGTCCCTCCCATTTTACTAATATCCCTAATATCTGTTTTACAAGAATTATTATTACAGGCTAAGAATTAATGAATTATAGAAATTAAACTGCTATACTATAGGGAGCCTAGATAGGCCCAAAAGTAAACCCGGAGGACCAGGCCTTCAACCAAATCCAAGGTACCAATATCTCATATTGTCCAAGAGAGTATCCTGGTTTCCTAAGGGCCTCAGGGACCCCGGGCAATGCTCACACCAAGACTCCTTTTTTAAGAGAAGAAATATTTCTGCAGTGTGGAAGGGCCAGCCCCAGTGTGTCAGAGTTTGTAGGAATCTCATGGATTCCTAGGCAGTACACACACTGGAGGGGCAGTAACCTAAGTATTCTAAGAGAGAAGTGGAAGATAGTGCTTGAAACAGTAGAAACAATTTTAGGAAAACAGTCCAGAAGTATAACAGTTCAGAAGTGAAAACAATTCAGAAGTGAAAATAGTCTAGAAGTGAAAACGCATTAGAAGTGAAAAACAGTTTAGAATTGTAAACAAGTTTTGAAACATTCTAAAAAAACAAAGGTTCATCAAACAACAGCAAGTAGAAACATAGTCACAAAGTCTCAAGTCTCAAAGCAAAGACTCACATTACCCAGATTCAACTTAGTTTATTAGCTAACCCTAGGTGAGCTTATAACATGCTGAGGACAAACAATTACACAGAGAGGGGAGCAGGGGATTGGGAACATAGGAATCCTGAATCAAGAGCACATAGAAACAGGATGGAAAGAAAGCATGCTAATTAAACAGGAACATAGAGCAGGCAGGGGTAGATTGACATTCATAACATTCACCAGGACATACTGATTTAGGGTCTAGACAGGAATCACTCAAGTTTAACAGCCATACATAACTATGAGGTAAGCATACTGACTCAAAGCAATGGACAGGGAAACATTGAAGTGTTTATGCAGGAGTAGTCATGCTAATCAATTCGTAGAGGGATTTAACTACACAAAATTTGTCATACCAATTAAGATTAGTGGACAGGAAAGATAAGAGTCTTAGCCACAAAAGTAAACATGCTGGCTTAGAGCAATAAACAGGAGAAATTGAAACTTAAACACAGAGGTAAACATTTTGGCTCGTATCAATAAATAGGAAAGATTGAAACTTAAAAAGAGGTAAACATGTTGAATAAGGTGATAAACAGGAAAGAGACAGAGTTAAACACGGTAGTAGACATGCTAAGTGAAATACAGAAGAGGCATGGATTCAACAGAAGTAAAGCAACAGATGAGAGAGCACATAGGTTCAAGCTTCATAGTATAATAAACTACATTAGGAATAGGAACATACCAGTTAACTGAAGCAAAAATAGAAGGTGAAAGTATGCAGGATTCAGTGGTCTAGCCTTGGATTTCAGCCGGCTAGACAGTGCAATGAACACAAGTAACAGAGAGCCGAGAGCAAAGTGTGCGAGTGCGTTTTTGAACTATTGTTCGTGTTTGAAGAATCACAATTGTATATATAGTACTTAAGGAGAAGAACAAATAAGGCAAATAGAATCATAGTTCAATAAATTAGGATCAATCAACCAATCACATAATCAATTCCTTTAGGGAAATCCGGAAAAGACCCCTTAATTGGGGATAGTCAAGTAACAGCCAGAATTAGGTTTCAATTAAGGCAGCAAATCAGAATCATACCATATAGGGAGTCAATAATATCCCAAACCATACTGATAATTAATTAAGGCAAGTATAATCACTTAAGGTCACAAATAAGGAAATAAGTAAAAATCTCAACAAATACTGATTTTAACATGACAAAATTATTCAAATTCCCTAAATAGAAATCAATTAAGACTGGTTCACAGAAATAAACATAATAACGGAACAAAATTGAAGAAATCAATATAACAAACAGAAACATCTAGTGTTGAAGAATATACATGATAATCAGCCAAGATAGTGAAGAACACCTAGTTTAAACACTGAAAAGTTAGGAAAACCTTTGAAGAAAATTCTAAGATGAACCCTAATTTCAGAAAGAGTGAACAAAATCGAAGCAATTAACTAGAACAAGAGATTTTCAAAGGAAAACACCCAATAATATTCGAATCATTTCAGATCAAGATTTGAACAGATTCAAAGACTAGTGAAACTAGGATATTCAGAAACAGTAGAGGTAAAAGAAAATTGGTCAAAAACTATGGATTCACATTAAAAAATAAGAGGAAACCTATACTGACAAATGAGAAAGGCCACAGACAGGCCTATAGACAAGTTTTGGCAAGAACCAGGTTGAATTTCCATAAAATTCTCTCGAGGATCTACGTAATCAAATAGCCAGGGGGTATAGGAGGCTAGTAGTGGTCGGTGAATGCTCAGAATCTCCATAGATAGGAGCTTTTCACCGGTGACAGCGATTAGGGTTAGGGGTGAGTTGAGAGAGAATTGGAGTGGTTAGGGAACCAGTGACGGCGGAAATGAAAGAGTGAGGGGGTTAGGGTTTGGGTTAGGATTAAAAATGGTAAGCAATAACGTGGACCGTTAATCTTAGAGATCAACGACCACGATTAGGCGGGGCCTTTGAGTTGAGTAGGTATAGGATTGGACCTGGGTGAATTGGGCTAAGTTTTGAGGTGTTTGGGCTGGTATAATGGGATTAGGTCCGAAAATTAAAAGGGGTTAAGGGTTATTTGTTAAATACCCAATTAAAAATGATTTGTAAAAATAATTAAAAAAATTGTAAAAAATGAATTTCATGCATAAAAAAATGTTTTAAAACAACTATTCAATATTTTGAAAATATAAAAAGCAATTTTCTGGTAAAATAATGTAATAATGCATACATAGGCTATTATTGCAAAGTTATTGCAATTATACCCTAAAAATGCAAACATGGCTATTTATAAAATAATTAAAGCTTAGTATAAATATAAATGGTAAAATTAAGCCATAAATTGTTATAAAATCATTTGTAATGCAATTAGTAATTATTTATGTAATAAAATACTGGGATAAATTAATTAAAATTCCCTAAAAATGCAAACATTATGAAAAAAATATTAATAGATGCTAATGCATTGTTTTGCAGGTATATATGCATTTTGAAAATATTATAGGGAAAAATTCGGTGTCAACAGTTCTGAGAGGTGAGTCCTGCGTTGACTTTTGGTTGAATTTTTAATGTGTAAGTTTAAGTCAACATTTTATTATCCGGAATATTTTTCGATGAATTTTAATGAAGTTATACAATTAATTTGAATAGATTTGAGTTGTCCGGAGGTCAATTCAAGCAAGAAGGCTATTTTGAAATATCGGTCTAACTCCGTAAAGGTAAGTATCTTACCTATCCTTGAGTGGGGGACTTACCCCTTAGGCATTGAGTATTATGTGTCATTTGTGAAATGTGAAAAGCTGTGTACGCGAGGTGACGGGCACGTACTCGGGCTTATATGCGCAAAACTTATTGGTTTAAAGTCTTAAGCATTTTTACGTATTAAACTGAATAATTGCGGACATTTATTTAATCCTCTATTTTCCATGCCTCAAATCCTTATTTATCGAATTTGTTTTTATATGATAAATTGATGTGATTGATAATTGAATTTTCATGTGAATTCTGTGTGTTTGTCGATTCGATATTCCCCGGAAATAATTATATTATGGATTTTACTATCTGCAAATGATTAATTAAATAAGTTTAAAAAGAGGCGTTATATATTTATCGGAAACTAGCCAAATAGCATGACGGGCCAACTCGGAGAACCTCATCTCATACTATGTCACGGTCATGTCCCCCTGAAGCAACTACTCGAACTCCCTGCGCAGCTCCTCCCTACGGGACTGCGGCACATACTTCTCTAGGAAAAGAATGGAGAACTGACGCTAGGTAAGGGGCACTTCATCAAGAGGTCTACGCCTCTCATAGGCCTCCCACCAAGCGAGTGCAGCTCCTGAGAACTGGAAAGTAGTAAATAGGACCCCACTGGCCTCCAATATCCCAGCTCTGCGAAGAATCCTCTAACACTTGTCTAAGAAGCCCTGGGCATCCTCGCCCTCAGTGCCACTGAAAGTCGGAGGCTGAAGTCTACTAAATCTCTCCAACCTACGCTGCTCATTTTCTGCCAAAGCTGGGACGACAAAATCATGGGCTGGGGCAACCGGCTGGGCTGGAGCTTTCCCTGGTGCCTGAAGCCCCTGGGTAACCTGCTTAGGCGTCCGGGCAGCTAGAGTCTGAGTGCCTCTCCCGGCCTGAGAAATAACGGCAGTAGAAGAAACAATGACTGCCTTTGCAAGGCTAGTGCACACAGTTAGAATCTGAGCCACAGTCTCCTGAAGACCCGAGATCACAATAGGCACTGTCGGTGCCTGAGCTGGTCCCGCTGGAACATCTGCGACAGGCATCTAATCCTGAACAATATGAGGGTCCACAGGTACTGCCCAGGCTACTGCGCGGGCTGCATCCCTCCCTCTACTACGGCCTCGACCTCTCGCTAGTCTAGCTGGTTTCTGGTCACCCTGATCAGTAGGGCGAGTCCTCACCATCTGTGAGAGAATGAAAACAACAGAAGTTTAGTTCCAGGAATCAACAGATTCGCACGACAGAATTCAAGAATGCGAGATTTTTTTTCCTAAGGGTTCTGTAGCCTCTCGAAGATAAGTACATACGTCTCCGTACCGATCCGCAAGACTCTACTAAACCTTCTCATGACTAGTGAGACCTATTTAACCTAAAGCTCTGATACCAACTTGTCACAACCCCAAATACCCAATCGTGATGGCGCCTATCGTGAAATCAGGTAAGCCACACATTTCATCGCTAAAAGTTGTTTTCAGGAAAAATCGTTATAGTTACAACAAGAGTCTCGTTTTTATAAAAGCATTTAAGGGTTTAACATCACTGGTAACATAAATAAAGGAAAACCCAAACCCAGATCTAGTGTCACCGAGTCATGAGCTACTACATCAAAATATCCAAATATAGAGCCGACACAAGGTTGTTTGAAATAAGTAAATATGACAGGTGGATAGAGAAAGAGATAATAGAGGTTGCGATCGCCAACTGCTACCTCGATGCCTCCCAAGGAACTCTGGCTGCAGCTCAACAACCACTACCGAGTCCCGCTGTATTTGGATCTGCACACAAGGTGCAGGGGGTAACGTGAGTACACCAACTCATAAGTAACGAACCCAAACTACGGGCTGAGAGGTAGTGACGGACTAAACCTCAATAATTGTAATGAAAACAATACACATAATTTAGGCATGCTCATAGTTTCAACAGATAATGAAAACAGAATATGACCGATATAATAAGTAACCAAGGTATATCTCAGTACTGTACATGCCAATGTATCAACAATGTGGAAATGCACATAGTTCTCATGGCTCTCATGGAGAAGTCCATTCAGTACTGTATATGGCTCTCAGGCCCAGGGAAAATCCATCCCGGAATATGCATAAACACTGATAACCGTAGTCACACAGTACTGAGGAAAAGTCCAATCCAGCCCCCACGGAGAAGATCCATCTCCGGAATACAACACTCGGACAAGATCCATGTCTAGGGACGATCCATCCCTCACATATCATCAACTTCGGACAAGATCCATGTCCAAGGGAGATCCATCCCTCAATATCAATGAGCTCACTGGGGGTGTAAAGACTCCGGAGGGGCTCCTATTGGCCCAAGCGCTATATCAAGCCAACGAAAGCATGATCAGAGTATCGATGTGGTGTGCAGTCCGATCTCATAACTTTCTCAATAACAGGCTATCGGCCTCACTCATTCATTACTCTCCAGTCTCGCTCACATGGGCTCACAGATGCATGAACTAGCCCGAAACACTGATAAATATATAAAATCAACAATTACCGAGACTGAGGCATGAAATGATATGCTATTACAGGACTGAGTGTACAAAATCAAATAAACATATAAGGAGACAGCAATATACGACCACTTGGGTCTCAGCATTTTCGGCGTGAAGCCATAGCATTTGACTTAGCATGATTTCTAGCATGTTCACATTAACTACATCAATAAAAGTGCAGGGATATCAATCCAAAATAGCTACTAGACAGTGACAAGGGATGAACCAGGCCACAAATAACTCGGTGTACGCCCGCACGCCCATCACTTGGCATGTGCGTCACCTAAATAATAATCATATAGCATATAGTTCGGGGTTTCGAACCCTCAGATCCAAGATTGGTAACGTTACTTACCTCAAAATCTACTAAAATCCTAGCCCTCAATGCCTTTTCCTCTAGACTCGGCCTCCGATTGCTCCAAATCTAGCCAAAATCAGATTTATATCATTATTATATGCCAAGGAACGAAGCCCATTCAAAAATTATCAAAATTAAGCACAAATCCCGAAATTGGTCAAACCCGACCCCCGAGCCCACATCTAGGAATTTGATAAAAATCATATCACAAGAATCCTTATCCTCCCACGAGTCCATACATACCAATAACATCAAAATCAAACCTCAAATGGCCCTTCAAATCCCCAAAAGAATTCCCAAATCTTTCTTCCATTTTCCCCCAATTTCCACTCCAATTTCTCAAATTAAATGATAAAATTCAATACTAAATCATGGAATTGAACCAAAACTAAGTGAAGAATACTTACCCCAATAACTCCTCTGAAAATCCCCTAAAATTTTACCTTCTCCCGAGCTCTCTAATGGGTTTTTGAAAATATGGACTAAACCCTCGTTTTGAACTTAAAAAGATTTTGCCCAGGCTTTTTCTTTAGTGCGATCGCGTCAACCACCACGCGATCGCGAAGCACTGCCCACAGTTACCCTACGCGATCGCAGTTCTCCCTCACGCATTCGCATAGCACAACAGCTCAGCCCCTCACGAGCCCCCCAAACTCTATGCGAACGCGAACTGCACCACGCGTTCGCAATGCTCAACGACCATACACTCACGCGATCGCGACCTCCACCACGGGATCGCATAGAACAAAACTCTGAAATCCCCAGCTAATCCTACGCGATCACATACTTACCACTCGATCGCATAGAAGAACACCAGAACCTTCACACCAGGAAAAATCTGTCAACACCAAGTCCAAGATTGGTCCGTTAACACCCCCGAAACGCACTTGAGGCCCTCGGGACCTCAACCAAACATGCCAACACATCCCATAACCTTATTCAAACTTAGTCGATCCTTAGAACCACTCAAAACAACACCAAAATTCTAAATCAACCTCGGATTCAAGCCTAAGAATTTTTCTAACTTTCCCAAAATCACCAAAATGACGCTTCGAACCAATGCCGAAACTATGCAAAACTCGTCCGAATGACCTAAAAATTTGCACACGCATCCAAAATGACGCTACGAACCAGTACCAACTTTTGGAATTCCATTCCGACCCTGATATCTAATTTTCCGATGCCGACTGGAAATTGTCAAAACTCAATTTCGCCAATTCAAGCCTAATTCTACTTCGGACCTCCAAACCACATTCCGAAGACACTCCTAAGTCCCAAATCAGCTAATGAAGCTATCCAAACCCTAAAATCCGCATTCCAAGGTCGTTTACCTAATAGTTAACTTTTGGTTGACTTTTCCAGCCATAAGGCCAACTTAAGAGACTAAGTGTCTCATATCTCACCACGGCCACTCCGGACCCTAACCAATCGACCCAACACATCAAAAATAGGCTAAGCAATACATGAAAAAGCAGAAATAGGGGAAACAGGGCTAATCTCACGAAACTTCCAACTGGGTCGTTACATTCTCCCCCTCTTAAACAAACGTTCATCCTCGAACCGGTCTAGAAACATACCTGGAGTCTCAAATAAGTGAGGATATCTGCTCCGCATCCCCCGCTCGGTCTCCCAGGTGGCCTCCTCCACCGGCTGCTATCTCCACTGTACCTTTACTGAAGCTATATCCTTAGACCTCAACCTTCTGACCTGTCGACCCAAAATAGCCACTGGCTCTACCTCATATGAAATATCACGCTCAAGATGAACCGAGCTGAAATCCAAGACATGAGACGGGTTACCAATATACTTCCGGAGCATGGAAACATGAAACACCGGATGGACACTCGATAAGCTGGATGGAAAAGCAAGTCTATAAGCCACCTCTCCAACCCTATGAAGCACCTCAAAAGGCCCAATGAATCGGGGACTTAACTTGCCCCTCTTCCTGAACCGCATAACACCCTTCACGGGTGACACCTTCAGTAACACCTTCTCCCCAACCATGAAAGACACATCCCGGACCTTCCGGTCCGCATAACTCTTCTGCCTAGACTGCGCCGTGCGAAGCCACTCCTGAATCAACTTCACCTTATCCAACGCATCCTGTACCAAGTCTGTGCCCAATAGCCTAGCCTCACCCGGCTCAAACCAACCAACTAGAGATCTACCTCCTACCATATAAAGCCTCGTACGGAGCCATTTGGATACTCGAATGATAGCTATTATTATATGCAAACTCCGCGAGTGAAAAAAACTGGTCCCATACACCCCCAAAGTCAATGACACAAGCACGCAACATGTCCTCCAGAATCTGAATAGTGAGCTTTGACTGCCCGTCAGTCTGAGGATGAAACATTGTGCTCAACTCCACCTGATTACCCAACTCTCTCTTCACAGCCCTCCAAAACTGCGATGTGAACTGAGTACCTCTGTCAGAAATGATAGAAACTGGAACACCATGCAACCGGACAATCTCCCTGATATAAATCTCAGCTAACGGCTCCGAAGAATATGTAGTACCAACAGGAATGAAGTGTGCGAACTTGGTCAACCGATCCACAATGACCCATATAGCATCGAACCTCCTCAAAGTCCGTGGGAGCCCAACTACAAAGTCCATGGTGATCCACTCCCACTTCCACTCCGGAATATCCAACCAATGATGCAACCCACCTAGCCTCTGGTGCTCATACTTAACCTGCTGACAGTTGAGACACCGAGCTAGAAACTCAACAATATCCTTATTCATCCGCCTCCACCAATAATGTTGTCTCAGATCCTGATACATCTTCGTGGCACCCGGATGGATGGAATACCGCGAGCTATGGGCCTCTGCTAGAATTAACTCTCGAAGCCCATCCACATTGGGCACACAAATCCGACCCTGTATCCTCATAACCCCATCATACCAATAATTACATACCTAGCATCACCTCATCGGACCCTGTCCTGAAGAACGATCAAGTGTGGGTCATCATACTGGCGCTCTCTGATATGGTCATAAAGAGAAGACGCGGAGGCTACGCAAGCCAATACTCAACGGGGCTCTGATAGATCTAATCTCACAAACTGGCCCTCTAAGGCCTGAACATCAAGTGCTAATGGTCTCTCTGCTGCTGGAAGATATGCTAGACTCCCCAAACTCTCTACTCTGCGACACAAGGAATCGACCACTACATTGGCCTTCCCGGGATGGTATAGAATAGTGATATCATACTCCTTGAGAAGCTCCAACCATCTCCTCTGACGCAAATTCATATCCTTCTGCTTAAATAGATGCTGCAGACTACGATGGTCCGTGAAAACCTCACAATGCACCCCATACAAATAATGACGCCAAATCTTCAAGGCGTGAACAATGGCTTCTAGCTCGAGATCATGTACTAGGTAATTCTTCAACTGGCGCGAGGCGTAGGCAATCACCCTACCCTCATGCACCAAAACCAAACTGATGCCTATCCTCGAGGCATCGCAATATACGGTATAAGAACCTGAAGCTGATGGCAATACTAACATTGGAGCTGAGGTCAATGCAGTCTTGAGCTTTTGAAAACTCTCCTCACACTCGCCTGACCACCTGAACGGAGCACCCTTCTGGGTCAATTTGGTCAAGACGAAGCAACAGAAGAAAACCCCTCCACAAAGCGACGGTAATATCCCTCCAAACCAAGGAAGCTCCTAATCTCCGTTGCTGAGGACGGTCTGGGCCAACTCTGCACCGCCTCTATCTTCTCCGGATCAACCTGAATACCTTCATTGGACACCACGTTCCCCAAGAAAGCTACTGATCCAAGCCAGAACTCACACTTGGAGAACTTTGCATAAAGTTTCTCCTTCCTCAATTTCTGTAAAAACAACTCTCAAATGCTGAGCGTGCTCCTCCTAGCTATGAGAATATACCAGGATGTCATCAATGAACAGAATAACAAAAGAATCCAAGTACGGATGAAACACGATGTTCATCAAATGCATGAATGTTGTTGGGGCATTGGTCAGCCCAAAAGACATCACCATAAACTCATAGTGACCATAACGAGTCCTGAAAGCTGTCTTAGGAATATAAGAATCCCAAATCTTCAACCGATTATACCCAGATATCAAATCAATCTTAGTGAACACCTTGGCTCCCTGAAGTTGGTCAAACAAATCATCAATACGAGGCAAAAGATAATTATTCTTGACCGTAACCTTGTTCAACTACCTGTAGTCAATACACATTCTCATGGAACCATCTTTATTCTTTACAATTAACACTGGTGCACCCCAAGGCGACACACTAGACCGAATGAACCCCTTATCTAGGAGTTCCTAAGGTGCTCTTTCAATTCCTTTAACTCCATTGGTGCCATACGATACGGTGGAATAGAAATGGACTGAGTGCTTGACACCAAATCAATACCAAAATCAATATCCCTGTCAGGTGGCATGCCTGGCAGGTCAGCAGGAAACACGTCAAGAAAATCATAGACCACAGGAACAGAATCAATAGTGGGAGTATCAGCACTGACATCCCTCACAAAAGCAAAATATGATAAACACCCTTTCTCTACCATACACTGGTCCTTCAGGTAAGAAATCACCCTACTAGGCACATACTCAATAGAACCTCTCCACTCAACCCTCGGAAATCCTGGCATTGCTAAGGTCACGATCTTAGCGTGACAATCTAGAATAGCATGGCACAGAGACAGCCAATCCATGTCCAATATCACATCAAATTCAACCATGCTAAGCAATAACAGATCTACTCGGGTCTCCAGACCCCCAATAGATATCACACACGACCAATACACACGGTACACAATAATAGTATCGCCCACCGGGGTCGACACATGAACATATGTGACTAAGGACTCACGAGGCATATCCAGAAAATGAGCAAGGTATGATGAAACATAAGAATACGTGGAACCTGGATCAAATAAGACTGAAGCATCTCGGTAACATACTGAAACAATACCTGTAATCACTGCATCTGGTCTAGCTCGAAATGCATAAAATCGAGGCTGACCTCCACATGATCGACCTCCCCCTCTAGGGCGGCCTCTAGTTGACTGGCCCCCACCCCTAGCTGCTTGGGCAGGTGGTGAAATGACTGATGCTGAAGCTGAAGGCTGGCTCCTCTGCTAGAATGAACCACCCAAAAGACGGGGACAAAACCTCTTGATATGACCCGGATAACCACACTCAAATCAACCCCTCTCAGCAAATGATAGTGGGGACTAAAGGGAACCCCTAAAACTAGAATAACCACTTGAAGAACCATGCACCGAGGAACCCTGAACTGATGGTGGCCGAGATGAACTCTGGGCTGGAAGAGCACTGAATGAGGAACGGCCCGGATGAGATCTGCGGGGACCATGCCCTGATGATGCACTACTGCAGGTTGGGCGGACTGGCTGATGAGGCCTAAATGAATGGCCTCTGCTGTGCTGAGACTGATCTCCTGAATGAACACCACCAAAACTACCAAATCCTCAAGGTCTTTTGGCCTCCCTCTCGACTCGCTCCTGGCGGCGAACAGACTCAATCTCTTTGGCAATGTCAATCACCTCCTCAAAAGAAGCGCCAGATACCCTCTCCCTGGTCAGAAAAATCTGAAGCTGATAAGTGAGGCCATCAACGAACCTTCTGATCCTCTCCTTATCCGTGGTAACTATACATGACGGGCCAACTCGGAGAACCTCATCTCATACTACGTCACGGTCATGTCCCCCTGACACAACTGCTTGAAGTCCCTGCAGGACACCAAAATAAGACCTCAAATGACCTTTCAAATAAGTCACAAGAATCCTTTCAAATAAGTCACAAGAATCCTTATTCTTCCACGAGTCCATACATACCAAGAACACCAAAATAAGACCTCAAATGACCTTTCAAATCTCCAAAAGAATTCCCAAATCTTTCTTCCTTTTCCCCTCAATTTCCACTCCAATTTCTCAAATTAAATGATAAAATTCAAGACTAAATCATGGAATTGAACCAAAACTAAGTGAAGAATACTTACCCCAATAACTCCTCTGAAAATCCCCTCAAATTTTGCCTTCTCCCGAGCTCTCTAATGGGTTTTTGAAAATATGGACTAAACCCTAGCTTTGAACTTAAAAAGATTCTGCCCAGGCCCTTTCTTCAGTGTGATCGCGTCAACAACCACGTGATCGTGAAGCGCTGCCCACAGTTACCCTACGCGATCACATTCCTCCCTCACGTGTTCGCATAGCACAACAGCTCAGCCCCTCACGCGCCCCCCCAAACTCTACACGAACGCAAACTGCATCACGTGTTCGCAATGCTCAACGGCCATACACTCACGCGATCGCGACCTCCACCAGGCGATCGCATTGAACAAAACTCTGAAATCCCCAGCTAAACCTACGCGTTCGCATACTTACCCACGCGATCGCATAGAAGAATGCCAAAACCTTCACACCAGCAAAGATCTGCCAACACCAAGTCCAAGAATTGGTCCGTTAAAACCCCCAAAACTCACCTGAGGCCCTCGGGACCTCAACCAAACATGCCGATACATCCCATAACCTTATTCAAACTTAGTCGATCCTTCGAACCACTCAAAAAAATTCCAAAATGCTAAATCAACCTCGGATTAAAGCCTAAGAATTTTTCAAACTTTTCAAAAATCACCAACGATGTCGAAACTACCCAAAACTCGTCCGAATAACCTAAAAATTTGCACACACATCCAAAATGATGCTACGAACCTGTCCCAACTTCCAGAATTTCATTCCGACCTCGATAGCTAATTTTTCGATGCCGACTGGAAATTACCAAAACTCAATTTCGCCAATTCAAGCCTAATTCTACTCTGGACCTCCAAACCACATTCGGAACACATTCCTAAGTCCCAAATCACCTAACGAAGGTATCCGAGCCCTAAAATCTGCATTTCGTGGTCGTTTACCTAATAGTCAACTTTCGGTTGACTTTTTCAACCATAAGGCCAACTTAAGAGACTAAGTGTCTCATTTCTCACGACGACCACTCTGGACCCGAACCAACCGACCCAACACATCAAAAATAGGCTAAGAAATACATGACAAAGAAGAAACAGGGGAAACGGGGCTACTCTCACGGAATGACCGACCGGGTCGTTACATTATCATTGCTATTAGCTTCCTATTATTTTTATATATACTGCACAGGTTATTAGACTAGTGAATGTCTTGACTGTAACTCGTCACTACTCCACCGAGTTTAGTCTTGATACTTACTGGGTACCGACTGTGGCGTGCTCATACTACACTTCTTTATATTTTTGTGCAGAGCCAGGTATTGGAGATATCGGACTCGAACAGTTAGAGTGTGATCGCAAGGATTCAAGGTAGAGCTACTTGGTCGTCGCAGTCCCTTGGAGTCTTTCTATTTTATTGTACTATCAATTTTTATTCGAACAGTATTGTATATTCGATCCTCGAGGTCATTTCATGTAATCAGTTAGAGTTCCTGACTTTGTATTACCAATCTTGAGAGGTTGTTTGAATATTTTCGTTGTTGGTTTCGATTATCTATTTTTAAAAAATGGCTTGAATTTTTATTGTAATTGGCTTACTTAGTCTAAGAGACTAAGTGTCATCTTGACGGCTGTGATGAGATTTTGGGTCATGACACCAACCAAATCAACAAGTCGTGGAGCTCCCTCGCATGACAAGGACCGTTACCAAATTCTGAGCTGACTAATGACTTTATTATTTAAAATATGCCTTATCCAAATCCGATTGCTCTAATTCAAGGTATAACAACATTATCTCATCCAGTACAAGCTTTCGACCGACATGCCACACATAATTTCATCTAGAACCACGTATGACGCAATCCACACCCAACAAGCAACAACTAGAATATAAACAAAGATAAAAGGAGAATCAAATAAGAGAACTGCCCACAAAATTCCAAAAGGCACAACCCTAACGACATCTCTTTATGAATCCATCCCACAAGGGAGAAGCAAAACACATGAAATAACCATAAAGAATCACATCCTAACAAATCCTATTTCGGCATGTAACTCGATCCAAGTATATCGGTCCACATGGAATACTCCACAAGACATAATTTTCACAATCAACAAACATATGCATATCAACAGCAAACACGCGAAGTGCAAGACAATAATTATCATGATTTGGTTGATTAGGATGTTGTCTGATCAAGCATATTAGGGTTAGGTACCATCACAACCATTGATGGGTTTTTGGATTGTGACAGCTTTTCACTTAGACACCTCTACTTAGGTTTGTTTCAGTTTGACATTTCAACTCCATAGGTGATATGGCAAGATAAGTGTTTCTCACATTTTTTATGCTCGTGAAATGGTCCGAAAAATAAACCTTTCATACTTCTTGCTGAAAAATGAATAGCTTTTGCCGTAAAAAGTTTTGTGGTGAGTTCAAACGGATAGCAGGTGAATTTTGTCAGTACCAATTATTTCAATGGGACAATGCTGGTTCAGTTGTGTACTTAACTCGTTTGGTGTACTGGACAAGCAAACTAACACTCAAAAGATTGTTCATATTGCGACAAATTAACAAGAGAATTGTTGAATGTTCAAAGGTTGTTTTTTTTTATTGGTTATTAAAGAGAAGATATTTTTGGTTCCTATGGTGTTGTGATACTTCTAGAGACCACTAGGCGAGGTTTCCCCGATGATGACATGATCTTTTTTTTGGCTAAATCAGATACTTATATTAAAAAATAACTAAATAACATGAGAGTTATAGTTATTACAATCTGCGATTGTTCAAGCGGACAAATCTCCAGAACAGTCGTTATTGAACGCGAGTAACACAAGGGAATGGGGGGATAAGTAGTGTAGGGTTGCCACGGTTGCCTGCCACTGCCATCAGAGGGGGTGAGGTTCAATCCATGCTTAGTCAATACATCTGCGGTAGTATTTACTTTGTGGTTGTGCCACTTATCTTAATATTGTACTTTTGCCTCTCCTTTTATTATATATAGATTTGGTATAATTACATTGTTAATAGAAATTATTAGCATATTACTTGTTCAATATTTTTGTGTTCTACTTTCTTTTGTAATATAATAGAAGATTCATTTTTTATTACTCTTGAAAGATTTTTTTATTTTAAATTTTATTATGTTGTTCTTAATAATATTTTCTGAATTTTAATGAATATATATACTTTTTATTTCAAAAAAGAAAAACGAAAATAATTTAAAAAAATAAAACAAAGAAATTAACTAACCTAAACCAACACTTACATTGTTAATAGAAATTATTAGCATATTATTAACTAACTGAAACCAATCATCACCCCTGTTTAAGTAGTGATTTTAGGTAGTTAATTTTTTTGTTAATTAGACTTTTCTTCTATGTCAAAACTCAAATTCAAATAGAGCAACTAATTATTATTAATAAATAATGCATAATTTAAATTTTAAAATTAAAATTAAAGAAGAAACTAATTATACATATAGACTACCATATTAGGAAAAAACTATTCCCCAATTTGGATTGGCTATTTTTTTTTAGAATAATTTTAAAACTCCAAATTTGTTAACTCAAAGAGAGTACCTAATTATAAAAATACATAATGCATAATGTAAATCATTTAAATTTAAGTTAAAAAATTAATTATTACCTAATTTGAATTGAAAGTTTTTATTTTTATTTTTTATTTTAAAATAATTGTAAAACTCTAACTTGAAACTACTCCACAATGTGAATGGTAGTTTTTTTCATTATATATTTTTATTTTTTTATTATAAATATTTTTTTTTTAAATAATTTTAAAAATTCAATTTGAAACTACTCCTCAATTTGAATGGAAATCTTTTTATATATATAGTTTTCGTTTTTTATTATAGCTAATTATAAGATATCTATATTTATTAATTCAAATAGAGTAACCAACCAATTAATTCAAAATTTAAAATTCAAAAAGTTTTTTTAGTTGAAAAAGGTAATCTGTTTTGTCCTAATGCCACTTGACTTTTTGTGTTGGTGCGACTTGTCTTTATATTATGTTTTAGCCTCTCCCCTAGAAACTTCCACCGTCGACAGACGCCCGTATCTCACGTAAAGTTCATCGGAGAAAAAAAGCATAATCTCCTCCTGATCATCATCAAGGGTAAACCAGGAAATATGGGTCAGTAACTTTATTTTCCTTTTACAGATCAGAATGTCTTTTTCTTCCTTTTTCTCCTTTTTGGGTTCTGATATATTTTTGCTGCTCAAAGTTTGTTCAAGTCAATTTTATTTGTTTCCCTTTACGAATTTGATGAGGTTTGCTGACTCCTCGAGTTTTCTGTTTAACGATTGGTATTAACTAAGAGCTTTATGTTCATTGAGATTTCGTTTGTGATTTACCCATAACTTGTCTTGATCATATTTATGAGATTGTTATTAGGTCCTTCAGTGCTTTCTAGGGTAAATCATTTGCCTTATGAATTTCTGATTATTATTTTTTTCCAAAAAAGAGAAAAACGATGACAAGCCTCAAGTAATTCTTCCTGAAGTTACTATATAGAATAATTATTCCGTTTAATTATATAGCAACCAAGGGCCTGGTGGTGAAGATGGATGACAAGACCAACCGCCGCTTCTGGCAGAACTTCTATGTCCGAACGGAACAGGTGGTATCGAACCCCACTGGGTTCCTGAGAAGTGGAATTTTGCCTGTAGGCCTTTCTTCCTTTTTATCTCCTTTTTTTTTTTTAAAACGGATGTTGGTTGTTTTCCTCTAGTGATCTCGTCGAGTATTTTTGTTTATGCAGCCGAGAAACTACCTCCTCCGCAGGTTGCTGACATTCGCGGGTGGGTGAGCTCGATTCTGCCCCATACGATGGGGATTCGTGAATGGGCACCCTTTCACGAGAGGTTTGGGCGTAAACCCTCCGCCAGTAAGTCAACCTGTCTCGGCCTTAGTTACCTTGTTCTTCGCTCTATATTTTTCTTTTCCTTACATATTTATTTGGTAGAATTTCTCATTGGCAGGTCGGAGAGGGGCGAGGGCTCCCGCTCTTGCTATCCGTCAGTCGGCTTCTTCTGCCAGGCCCGTACCAGTGGCGCCTGCGGATAAGGGCGTACATAATCTAGTTGTTTCGCAGATCGCGTTTGTGTCCACACCTGGTTGTTAGGAGACTCCGGTCCCCACCGTTCATTCGGTGGACGAACTCTCTCATGATGATGGCGAAGAGGCCCTGTCAAAGAGGCAGAGGATAACGTCAGAGGGGGTGTCTTTGATTGAAGCACCCTCGAGGGGTGACCCTGTTTCGGTGGTGTCTGAAGCCAGGGGTGATGACAGCCTGGGTGTGGAGGCGATACCCATTTCGGGCATGGAAGGGACTGTCGTGGTAGTAGAACAGAGTTCAGGGGCCGCCACGATTATTTCGAGCGGACCATCGACATCTCGGCAGGCTCGCGCCCCCTCTTCGACTGATGAGAGGTTGAAGGGCTTGGTGGTGGATGATTATGAGTCTGATTCGGACATTGATCCTGAGGATATGAGGATGTTCGAGGAAGGTTTTACCAGGGTCAATGTGAGGGCAGAAGGTCCTTCCCGCGTGCTCGAAATTCCATCAGACTTCGACCTGTTAGAGGACATCGTGGACTTGGTTCCCCAATTTGACCTTTTGTGCTCTGCTGCCGAAAGCAGGTCTCTTCGGGAGGTCAGTGATACCGGTTTATCATATGGCCTTGAGGGTGAGTTTCCTTTGGCTATTTTCTTTGTTTTGTGCCCATTGCTTTCACTGATTCTTCCTTCTTTCCTCCTCAATTTACATGCTGGAGATCGAGACTGCTCGTCGGACTGAGACGCGGACTGATATCTTTCTGTAAATGCCTGCAAAGTATCACCGGCATCACAACAGGTGCCGTGAGATGCACACGCAGCTCAGGGCAGGCGGTGACACTCAATCCCTCATGGAGGAGTTGGAGAAGAAGGACGAGGATATGGTGCGGTCTATCCGTATATGTAGCAAGCTTGAGGGGCTGCTCAGGGTCAAAGACAAGGAGCTCGAGGTGGGCAAAGGGGTTGTGGTGGAATGCGAGGACCTTCAGGCGAAGGTGTCGTCTTTGCGAGCCGAGCTTGACCAGAATGCCACTAGAGTCGCTAGTCTAAGTGCAGAGTGGACGGAGAAGGTGGCTAAGTTAGAAAATTGAGTTAGAGATGGCCGAGGGGGCCCGGGTGGCAGCTTTGGAGAGGGCGGCGGCGCTGGAAGACATTATTCGTGTCCTCACGTATGAGCGGGAGGCTAAGAGGGAGACGTCCACATTGAGGGAGGTAAGGCTCGAAGAGAGCATTGGTGTGCTTGAGCAGGATGCCTCGAACCTAGGTGATCAAGTTGTGGCTCTCAAAGCCGAGAAGGCGCAGTTGTTGGCTGAGGCCCCTCCTCAAGACTTTACCCCTTTTGCTATCCCCTGCCATTTGTATGAGATGTGGGTCCATGCTGAGGCCCAACGAGATATATATAAGGACTTGTGGGCGGTAGAGAGTGTTCCTGAGGCCGTTTTTGAAGATGCTCGTGGGAAAGAACGCGAGGCTCGTCTTGCCTGCGGTTATGATCCTTCGTTACCGGAGGCCGGTGGGGATGTTGAGATCAAAGATGGGCTTTCATCTGATGATGGCAATGCTAGAGGGCACGAAGGTGGAGATGCGGCGGAGTAAAGGTTTGTAGCCTTTTTGTACTTGGTTTTTTGTGTTCTTTTCTTTGGTGTTGCTTGTTGTTTTTTCATGCGGGTGCCCCTTTTTGAAATTATGTAAGATGTTGTTGCATATGTAATATTACGGGGAGCCTTCCTGAGATTCCTTGGAAGGGCGATGTAAGGCTAAGCAACTAATGCCAGCGCAGCTGCTGTCGCTAATTGAGGTCCTCTCCATACGCTAGACAAGATTGTCAGTGCCGTACGAGAAAACCGATGTCAAGAATAATTGAGAGAACAATAAAGATGATTGAAAGAAATCTTGATTGCATAAATAAAAACTATTACAAAAGAAGGCAACGCGGTGTCAAGGGAGAGAGACACCAGTACAGAGTATTGCTTGCTAGAAAGTTTTGATTGCTTGATCCCCCCTAGTAATGCTTAAAAAAAATAAACCAAAGCTACAAGACTTCACCTAAATAAGCTAGAGGAACATAATGAAATTACATGGAATAAAACTACTCTATAATTACAATGAAAAGGACTTAGTTTCCTACAAGGAAGAAACAAGTCCGATGTCAGAAACTTTGTCTTTGGCATCAAGATCTGCACGCGCGACGCTGTTGGCAGCTGCTTGCGGCTGGGCGCTAGCGAGGGATATCGGTGGGGCGACAAAGGCACATGCACGCTTTTCACTTGGCGCAGCCAAGACCACGGGGTCGTCTGCTAGGCGTTGGGAGGCTTGCGAGGACACTGCGGGGCGCGTCTAAGAGGTCATGGGGAATGGCTGGAAAGCCGCCCATGACAGTAAATTTCCTGAATAAAATTGTCAATTTATCTTTGGCTGTATATCCCTGGCCTTCTCCTCTTCTTTTTCTTCTTTTATTTTTTGAAAAAATTCTTTGGATTTTCTCGTGATGAGTCCCTGACTTTCAGTTGAGAATTCAAGTGAGGCTGAATCTTAACGTGTTGGTTCAAGCGAGATCGACTTCATTATTGTTAATTTGAGCGAGGTCGAACCTTACTTTTTAACTCGAATGAAAACGAACTTGGCTTGTTAATTCGAACGAAGTCAAACGTGACTCGTTGATTCGATCGAAGTCGGCTTTAGCTTGTTGAGTCGAGCTAGGTCGAATTTCACTTTGATGATTCGAGCGAGGTAGAATTTCACTTTGATGATTCGAGCGAGGTCGAATTTTAATTTGACAATTCGAGCGAAGTCGAGTTTTACTTGTTGATTCGAGCAAGATCGAATTTCACTTTGATGATTCGAGAGAGGTCGAATTTACTTTCATTTGGCGATGGCCAGGGGCCACATGGGTGTGAATCCGAACGAGGTCAGATTGTGACCCGTAATGAGTTCGAGCGAGGTCAAACTTTGACTTGGTTAATTCAAGGCTTTGACTTTCGCTTGGCGATGCGCGGGTTTAGTGGAGTGGTGTAAGGATGTCGCATGCTGCCTTTCTTTCATTGGAGAATATCACTCGTTGCTGCATAGTTTATGCATGCGTCGGGGTGAGTTCCAATCCATATAGTCCCTTCATTGCTCGGCCTGGAGAGACCATTAACGGGACAGGCGATGAACTATTCGCTTAGGCTTCTGAACACTCTGGAGCTCGACTAATTCGGACAAAGTTCGGATGTGATTCATTGTATATAGTCGGCTGAATTGGCGTAGCATCACCATGGCGAGCA
Organism: Nicotiana paniculata; assembly: GCA_005239505.1. Lineage (NCBI taxonomy): Eukaryota > Viridiplantae > Streptophyta > Magnoliopsida > Solanales > Solanaceae > Nicotiana > Nicotiana paniculata. Next base: position 26,268 of record ML312004.1, on the reverse strand, counting down.
TATGGGCAAGCTTTTCGTATTCATGTTCTGCCCGTGTTGGCGAGACTGCATTTCTTGGGCTCACCACCCAGTCCCAGGCTATGGAGATTGTTCCTTAATGATTCCGGCTTGTTATGAGCCTTTGTCTGTTATCTGTAGTATAGTACGGTGTGGGGGGTTTTCCCAATTTTCTAATTGCCGTAGGGAGGAACTTAGAGCTGGTATGTCGGCTAGCCTTCAATTGCGTACTTGGGATGCCGTCCATGTTCTCTGTTTCACTTCTTTTTTGCTCTCCCTTTTTTTAAAGGAATGGAAGGTTAGAAGTATAAGGAATCATTTGTTACCTTGGTCGGCTGGTTAGCTGATGAATGAGGGGGATTGGCTACGTTTCCCTTGCCGGCTGCGCTCTTTAGACCTAGGAAGTCCCTCTTTTGGTAATGAACAGGGGATCGCACCGCACGACGGTTTGCCTTGTTCTGTACTCTAGTACTAGTGTAGGCCTGATGTCAACTTCGCGCTCAGCCTCGCCATTGGTTGAGCTTGGGCATCTTGTGGGTGGATGATCCATTCCACCCGTTAGGATCTCGAGTTAGAGTCCCAGTTCGTCTCAGTCCCGGGCGCGCAAAGATAATAGAAATGTAAGCCATACCACAAACACACATATGAGGAGCATTTTAGTAGTAAATTACACAACAAGCATCGTCTCATATAGTAGGGGGAATGTGGTATGTGCAAGGTGTAGAAGTTGTTGGGTGCTAACCTGGTAGTGGGATTACGGACGCGCTTGATATGCAATAGCCACAGTCCCACCATGACGACTTAGGCTCACAATGCATCAGAGCTGCTGTTATGGCGCAATGCAGTTCTCGTGTATAAACCAGGCATAACTTCGGTTTCGTGTAAGGATTTATCCTTGGTTGGTTTGGCGGTTTTGGGGGTTTACTTACCGATTTGGCAAGTCGACATTCGTGATGAAAGGATGAAACTTCACCGAACGGGATATAGAGCTGAGGCCATGTTTGGATCTAGAGGGAACTAAGGCTTTGGCTAGAAAATCCCCGCAGACGGCGCCAAATTGTTTGACAAAAAAATACGAGGCCTTTCTGCCAAACATTAATTAAATAAAAAGGTATAGGATAAATCCTAGCCAAAGATAATAAACTCCAGATTAATGAATGCTAGTTGAGAAAAGTTGAGTAAAGTTAAGCTCACGAACTAATCAAGATTATGAAAAAGATCCAATATATATTATAAGCTTACGTTCTGTTCTCTACACCATTTCACCATAATGTAAAATAAAGAAGAAAGAAAAGATTCACCATTAATGGCCACGAGATATCTCTTTATTTCTTATATAACCATGGCTACAAAGATGGATAGCAAGGCTTTGAACCTTCTCTCCTTTACAAGATAGATTCTCCGATTCCTTCCTCTTGCCTGAGAAGAAGTGTGTGGTTTGTGAACCTCCCCCCCCCCCTCTATCTCTCTTTATTCTCTCAGCTGGTATATATACAAAATGTTCTCTTTTACCCCCCTACCCCCCGGACATTAATCAGAGTACCTAAGTTATTTAACTGTACTAAAGGTCGACCTTCTGAAATGTTGTAACATCTATTTTGCCGTACGGGTATTCTGAGTACATGACCTCGGCCGTGGCCGAGGTACTTGTCGCTATAATGTTGTATGAACATGACTTGTGTAATGACCTGATCGGTCGTTTTGAGCTCTAGCGCGTCGTTCAGCGGTTTGAAGTCTTGATCAGATCCATTTCAGGTATTATGACTCATGGGCGTGGTTGGAGTTGAATTTCGGGAAGTTTAGAGTTAATTTGGAAAGACAATTCTCATTTCGGAAGCCTTAAGTTGGAGAAATTGACTAAGATTGAAATTTTGAGTAAACGACCTCCGAATCAGGATTGAAGGTTTCGACAAGTTCATATGGTGATTTCGGACTTGGGCGTATGTCCGGATCGAGCGTTGGATAACCCGGGAGCGTTTCGGCGTATGTTGTGGAACTCAGCATTTTTGAAGGAATTTCCTAAGTTTCGCTTGAAGCGCATTTAAGTGATATTGATGTCCATTTGGTATTTCGAGCCTAGGAATAGCTCCGTATGGTGATTCTGGAGTTGGGAGCGCGATCAGAAGTGAATTCGGATGTCCGTAGGTTATTTTGAAGTCATTTGGCTAAAGATAGAAATTTGAAGGTTTTTGAGAAATCCGACCGGAAGTGGAAATTTTGATATCGGGGTTGGAATACGATTCCGGAAGTTGGAGCAGGTCCGTAATGTTGAATATGACTTGTGTGCAAAATTTGGGGTCAATCGGACGTGATTTGATAGGTTTCGGCATCAGATTTGGAAGTTTGAAATTTCAAGTTCTTAAACTTTGAATTTTAGTGCGACCCGTGGTTTCAATGTTGTGTGATGTGAATTGAGTCCTCGATCAAGTCCGCATTATGTTTTGGAACAGGTTGGTGTAATTAGACGGGGTCCCGGGGGCCTCGGGTAGATTCCAGGTGGTTAACGGATCAAGTTTGGAGTTTGAAGAAGTGCTGAGATTGTTGTCATCTGGTGTGACCGCACCTGCGAGGATTTGGCCGCAGGTGCTGCTTTGGCGCCGCAGGTGCGAAATTTGGTGGCTTGGCTGGGAGCGCAGGTGCGAGGTAATTTCCGCACATGCGAAGGTGCATATGTGGACAATGGGGCGCATGTGCGAGTTTTGGTTGGAGCTGAGGAAGCCGCAGGTGCGAGATTGGATCGCAGGTGCGAAAATAGGCCTGGGCAGAATGTTTTAAAACCGAGATTTTTGGCCATTTCTCTCATATTTCTCATGGATGAGGTGATTTTAGGAGAGCTTCAAGAGGGGAATTTCATCACCTATGTCAACGTAAGTTATTCCAACTCATCTCAAGTTAAATACAAGGTATATGCATAGATTAAAACATGAAAGATTGTGGAAAATTGGGAATTTTGAAGAAAACCTAAAAATGTTATTTTGGATGTCTACCACGCATTTGAGCATGGGATTTAGAGTAAATTGTACATTTGAGCTAGTAGGGCTACGGGTAGAGTTTATCTTCAAGAAATTTCGAATTCCGGGCACGTGGGCCCGAGGGCATTTTGGTCAATTCACTGAGCGGAGTTGGGAAATTATATAATTTGAATTTGTTACGAGTATTAGAGTGAATTTTCATTGCTTTGCCCATTATTTGGTAGTTTTAGGGCATTGTGCATCCATTGGAGTCGTCGGAAGGGCTTGGAAGCCAGTTATGGGATTTCGGAGCGAGGTAAGTCTCCTTTCTAACTTTATGAGGGGTAATTGTCCCCCTAGGTGAAATAATTAAATATGTGCTATTATCTGCGGGGGCTACGTACGCACGAGGGGATGGGAGTCTGTGCGTAGCTACTATTATGCCATGTCCGGGTAGTGTAGGACCCACTATTATGCCTTACGTGTTGTACATGTGATCTTGCCAATAATATTAGACTGTTAATGCTATTGAATCGGTAATTTATTTTCTAAGAAGACTAGAGTATACCTTTCTTAATCATTTAAAAAGAGAATTTATTCCTCCGTGGATAATTGTGTTCCTGATAAGGTTATATTATTGAATATTATTAAACTTGGCAAATGAGTTTAAAAACAAAGATTTAAATGCTATTTTCGTGTTCCTTTAAGAAGAATTTTACCATTTTCTTGAGTAAACTTATTGTGTGAATATTTGTATATGTGGGTGCCTGAGTCGCACATATGATTCGTGAGCAGGATAACCATGTATTTATGTATAACCGTGTCGCATGATCCATTCGCGAGCGGGGCAGATAGACGCATCTATGGTTCGAGCCGTTCGACCCTCGGCAGTGCACAATTTATTATTGTTGGTCCGCACCGTTTGACCCTTGGCATTTGCTTGCGCATGATATTTACTGCGTATTTGTTGTGATTTACCTGATTACTGGCCTGGAAATTTTAAGTTGTCGACTGAAATGACAGAGATTTAAAGTTATTAAAATTTTGGAAGAAGTTGTTCTTTTCCGTTGATTATTTGTTATTTGATTAAATCATCCATGTTTGATTATTCGTTATTGAAATGACGAAGATTTAAAGTGTTAAATGTGGAAGGGTTGATATTATTTATTCCTGATTTTAATAAATTGCCTATGACATTCATGCTTAGTGTCTCACTTGATTATACTAAATTGACCTCTAGAAAGTGTCAAATCGGTGTCTCGTCACTATCTCTCTGAGGTTAGGCGGGGTACTTACTGAGTACACGTTGTTTTCGTACTCATGCTACACTTGCTGTGCATTTTGATTGCACAGGTACTTTCAAAGCGATGTGGCTGGTTTGGAGACTTAGGCGAGCTGCATCATCCGGAGGCGATCTGCAGCTGACAGAGACTCCCTCATATTGTATTTATTTTCATTTTAAATTCCTTGTCCAATTTGTATTTCGGACAAGTTTTGTAGTATTTTTGAAATTCTTAGAATTTGCTCATGCACTTGTGACACCGGGTTCTGGGATGTGTATGGGATATATTTTATAAAAATGGAATCTTAAACTGTCGTATTTACTTAACGGACTTTTGTTTAGTTATTACGTAATAAGTTAAAGGTAATGATTTGAAAAATGTTAAAACATGAATTTATTTCAACTAATTAATGATTGGCTTGCCTGACGATGGTGTCCGGCGCCATCACGACCTTAATAAATTTTGGGTCGTGACAACTTCAGCCCAATTGAACCTTCGCCATTCCTCTTCACGCAGACTCTCGTTTGGTCAGATTTCGACCCATACAATGATTTCACATGTTTGGCACTTCTGGACAAACCTAACTTGGGACTAGTGTGTGCTGTGAATCACAGCATGTGATGAGTTCTTCGAACCTAGTTTCATCCGCTCTTCAATTTTTAGGCTTGAATCTTCGTTTGCGTTTGGATATTGATTTGGTTGAAACTTGAAAAAAAAAAGTTTTTGAAGTTGTGTTAAAAAATAATTTCTGGAAATTGAAATTATATTTGTACATGCATTTTATTTGAAAAAAAAAATTAAATTTTTGTTAGTGGAAGAAAATATTTCATCCAAAAACTACCCTAAACCAGTTAAGATTTCAATTTTTTTCAAAAAATGATCATATTCCATAAACAATATTGTTTTCAAATTTTTTTGAAAAGGAACAGCCCAAATCTAAGGCCAAACGGTTTCTTTTCTAGGAATCTTCCCACCACTCTCCAACTTTTGTATGCCACCAAGTAGTTAGTTCATTCTGTAAAGAATTAAAAGCAGATTTCAAATTTTGAGAGTGTGAATTCAGACACAGGAAAATGCACATGGGAGCGGGTGGGTTCACGTGAACCCATCCTCCTAACCCTAAATCTTGTATAACACTATGGAATTTTAGCTCAAATATTTAAATAAATATGGGTGAACCAAGCTCAAGTGAGCAATTCTACCTTCGAGGCTCGTACGCTTTCTTCTTTTTAAATCATATTTTAATTAATATATAGGGTTAAATACCCATGCCCTTGTCGCCTTTTCTAATTAAACACAATTTTATGTTTCTTTTTTTCCTTTTTTTATTGGTTACACGTTTATCTCCTTCTTTGTCTTTAGTCTTTGTTTTGACTTTTAAAATTCCTAAATTGAAAATACATCTCTCAAACACTCTCTAAGAAACTCGGGTCTTTGGCGCTCATGGTGTACCCATGCTCTTAAAATCCTGGACACACCCCTGATTCAAAGTGGGTGCAATTTATTTGAGTTTCTTAATTTTCCTCACATATATAAGGTCCGAGTAGAGAGCAGTGAGTGGAGGCGCACATAAATATTTAAGTAAAACAACACCAGGACAATTAGATTCAACATCAAATTTTGCTAATCATGCAGCCAAGTAAGCAAATAAATTTGCCGATTTCGTGTAATATGTGTTATATTAGTTAGTGTTTGATGGGAGTATTTGAGAAGAGGTTATTTTGTCCCTCATTGGAAAAAGAAAGAAGGGAAGAAGTGTTTAAAAGCACTTCTTTGTCTTATATAGTTTGAATATTTTTAGGGTGTTTTTGGAGGAAAATTGGAATTTGATTATATTATTAATAGTCAAGATTGGGCACTTGGGATTTGGGCCAATTAAGTAGCCCGAAATTAATATTTTAGTCACCTATTATTTAATTAATTAAAATATTTTTGCGTTTTAATTTCAGAAAAAAACGTTTTAACAACTTTCTTTTTAATTCAAAAGAAGATGACTATTGGTTTAAAAGGTGCCTGTTACAAAGAGATGAGTCTGTTAATTCCAACAGACTCCTAAAGTTATTATAAATACCTATATCTTCTCCAAAACGAAATCATCTAAAAATTTCCATCTCTTTCTCTTCTACTTATTTTCTACAATCCATAAGTATTCTGTTCTTGTGGGAAATTCGAGTTAATTTCGAAAACTCGAGTTTCAGAGGCTTTGTAAAATCCTGGAGGAATCTGCTATTGTCCATGCAGCAACGAAGTGGGAAGCTTAAATTCCTTAAGGACGGTGATAACACTATCGAAGCCTGATTATTTCATTCAATTAGTTTTCTAACAATCTTAAGGAATTTAAATAACACTGCAATGGAGGCTTCTGGTAGTGATTCTGGTTTCAACAAGATGTTTGAAGTGTTCAAACTGGATCGATTTGATGGCTCGAATTTCACCTGCTGGAAAGAAAAATTATTGTTCTTTCTCACGGAGATAGAAATAGCATATCTGCTGATTCTAATCTTTCTGCAATGCCAGAACCTACTGCTCAAGATTATGATGAAATTAAGGCTGCACGCAAAAAACATGAAGATGATGAGGTGCGCTGTAGAGGTTTTTTTTTAAACTCACTTTCTGATCGTTTATATAATTTTTTTTGTTCTCTCAAATCACCACAAGAAATCTGGAAAGCCTTGGAACAGTAATATACTGCTATGAAACAAGGAACAGACAAATTCCTTGGAATGAAATTCTTTGAATTTCAAATGGTAGATGGTAAATCTGTCATGGAATAGGTTGATGAATTGCTTGTCTTGATATCTAGACTCAGAGATTTTAAAGTCGATGTTTCTGAATCTCTTCAAGTGGCTACTGTACTTGTAAAATTACCAGCCACTTGGAACGACTATAGGAAGAAATTATTACATTCTTCCGAAGACTTAGTGTGGACCAATTGACAAGTCATATTCGGATTGAATAAGAGTCATAGAAACATGAAAATAAATATGTTGTGGAAATTATGTTGAGTCTAGTAAGACAAACCATTCTGGAAAATCTGGAAACAAGGCTGGAAAGAAGAGAAAGTTTGAGGCTGCTCCAAAGGAAAACTCTTCTAACATTAAGAATGGCCCGTGTTATACTTGCGGAAAAATGGGTCATTTTAAGAGAGATTGCAGATTTCGTAAGAGAAAGAAGAATGAAGAAAATGCTGGATAGAAGAGGGCAAATAAAGTTGAACAACAACAAGCTTCTTCTTCGGATATTGTTGTTATGATTTCTGCCTTTGCCAACTTGAATCTGAGTATGGTGACCGAATGCAACATGGCAGCAACTACGAAATCTGCAGATTGGTGGTATGATTCCGGTGCTACAGTTCATGTTTGCAATGACAAGATTTTCTTCAAACATTACGAAGTTGCTACAAATGATGAAAAGGTTTTAATGGGGAATCATGACACCGCCAAGGTCTTTGGAAAATGAATAGTTGAACTACAATTCACTACGGGAAAGAAGTTGATTTTAATGAATGTTCATCATGTACCTGATGTTAGGAAGAATTTAATTTCTGCAAGTTTAGCATGTAAGAAAGGCCTCAAAACTGTTATAGAGGCAGAAAGAATTATTTTCTCTAAGAATGGTGTATTTGCAGGACAAGGCTACTCTTGTGAAGGCATGTTCAAATTAAATATTAATAAAGTTGAAGTTTCCGCTTATATGATTGAGTCATCTATTACTTTATGGCATGCTAAACTTTCACATGTTAATTTTCGATATATTAAGTTTATGTCTGAAAATAGATTAATTCCTCTTGTTGAAAATAATGATAAAAAATGTGAAATATGCATACAAGCTAAGATTACTAATAAATCATTTCCAAAGAATGAAAGAATAAGTAACTTACTTGAACTTGTGCATTCCGATATATGTAAATTGAATGGTAATTTAACTAGAGGTAAAAATAGATACTTTGTTACTTTTATAGATGATCACTCTAGATATACACATGTTCACTTAATGAAAACAAAAGATCAAGCATTTGATATATTTAAGAGTTACAAAGCATTAGTTGAGAATCAATTGGAAAAGAAGATTAAAATCCTACGTAGTGATCGAGGAGGCGAATATCTTTCCAATAAATTTTCTGTATTTTGTGAAGTTAGTGCACCGTATACCCCACAACAAAATGGTCTTGCTGAAAGGAAAAATAGAACGTTGGTAGATATGGTTAATGCAATGCTTTTACATGAAAAATTACCAACAAATTTGTGGGACGAAGCTTTGTTGATGGCTTGTTTTGTGTACAATAGAGTACCTTCAAAGAAGTTTAAGGTTTCACCATATGAATTATGGAAAATGTAATGATCCGTTCGTTCGTTCGTTCGTTCTGAGAGTTATAGACCCATTTCCCCCATCTATGCTTATCTATGTGTTGTTCAGCTGTGTTGAGTTGTATCGAGTTGGTAGGTTTGGGTTTGGAGTATTTTTGGAGTGAAATGAACACTTAGTCTCTTAGTTAGAAAGCTAAGTTAGAAAAGTCAACCGGAAGTTGACTTATGAGTAAACGAATTTGGATTTGGATTTTTATGATTGGATTAGCTTCGCTGGGGTATTTTAGAATTATGAGTGTGTCCGGAATGTAATTTGGAGGTCCGTGGTGAATTAGGCTTGAGTTGGCGAAAGGTGAAAATTTAACGATTTTGGTCGACAGCGGAAAATTAGGTATCGGGGTCGGAATAGAATTCTGGAAGTTGGAATAGGTTCGTTGTGTCATTTGTGACGTGTGTGCAAAATGAGGTTATTCGGACGTGGTTTGATAGGTTTCGACGTCGTTGGCGACTTTGGAAGTTGAGAAGTTCTTGGGCTTGAATTCAAGGTTGATTTGGTGTTTTGGTGTTGTTTTGGGTGTTCTGGAGGTTCGACTAAGTTTGGGTAGTGATATATGGCTTTTTGGAATTATTGGTTGAGGTCCCGAGGGCCTCGAGTGAGTTTCGGATAGGTTTGAGTTGTGTTGCGCTCGTATTTCTTATGTTTCGACGTCGTTTCTTCAAGCATAAATGATATCATATTGAACAAATGAGCTCCGATTTCTTTTTTGATTGCATTAGATCTGTATCGTAATTACGGGTAAGAATCGTCGAATTTGGACATCGTATGAGAATTTCTTTGTCATTTTACTAAGAATTATGTTGCCAGATTGCATATTAATTACGAAATTTACACTGACGGCGTATTTAAATATCTGCACTATTTGCAAATATTGAAACCTACATATCTCCTTCATTATAAGGTCAAATTGAGTGATTCAAATGACTAACTTTACTAGAAGTTCATAAGGAACCCATTGGAGGTATAAAAAGCGAGTTTCGTGATCGTTTGACATGATAAATGAGGTAGATATCTAGCACAATAAAATATATAAAACAAAGGTTTGTTCAATTGGTCATATTTTGAGTTGGGGAGCTCAGATTTGGGCGATTTTGGAGGCGATTTTCACCATAGGGATTGGGGTAAGTGTTCTCTACTTGGTTTTGGTTATATTTCATGAATCCATCTTCGTTTGGGATTTGATTGATGATTTCAAAATGAAATTGAGGGAGTTAGGGCTTGAGTTTTAGAGAGTTTTAGGTAGGGATGTGAGAGATCAAATAGAGTTCGATTTTGATAAACTTTATATGGTTATATTTGGGAGAGGACGAGGATTATTGTTTTGCTATTTTGACTTGTTTAGAGACGTGGGTCGGGGGCCGATTTTGGCTGATTTCAGATTTTTGGCATATTTTTCGGATTTTCACGAAAACGTGAAAATAAATATGCCGCAGAACTAATTCAAAGGTGAATTATGTTGAGTCTAGTAAGGCAAACAATTCTGGAAAATCTAGAAACAAAGCTGGAAAGAAGAGAAAGTTTGAGGCTGCTCCAAAGGAAAATTCTTCTAACATTAAGAAAGGTCTGTGTTATACTTGCGGAAAAATGGGTCATTTTAAGAGAGATTGCAGATTTTGTAAGAGACAGAAGAATGAAGAAAATGCTGGACATAAGAGGGTAAATAATGTTGAACAACAACAAGCTTTTTCTTCAGATATTGTTGCTATGAATTCTTCCTTTACCAACTTGAATCTGAGTATGGTGACCGAATGCAATATGGCAGCAACTATGAAATCTGCATATTGGTGGTATGATTCCGGTGCAACAGTTCCTGTTTGCAATGACAAGATTTTCTTCAAACATTATGAAGTTGCAACAAATGATGAAGAAGTTTTAATGGAGAATCATGACACCGTCAAGGTCTTTGGAAAAGGAACAGTTGAACAATTCATTTCGGGAAAGAAGTTGATTTTAATGAATGTTCATCATGTACCTGATGTTAGGAAGAATTTAATTTCTGCAAGTTTATTTTGTAAGAAAGGCCTCAAAAGTGTTGTAGAGGCAGAAAAGATTATTTTCTCTAAGAATGGTATATTTGCAGGACAAGGCTACTCTTGTGATGGCATGTTCAAATTAAGTATTAATAAAGTTGAAGTTTCTTCTTATATTATTGAGTCATCTATTACTTTATGACATGCTAGACTTTCACATGGTAATTTTCGATATATTAAGTTTGTGTCTAAAAATAGATTAATTCGTGTTGTTGAAAAGAATGATAAAAATGTGAAATACGAATACAAGCTAAGATGACTAAGAAATCATTTCCAAAGAATTAAAGAACAAGTAATTTACTTGAACTTGTGCATTCCGATATATGTGAATTGAATGGTCATTTAACAAGAGGTGAAAATATACTTTATTACTTCTATAGATGATCATTCTAGATATACGCATGTTTACTTAACGAAAACAAAAGATCAAGCATTTGATATGTTTAAGAGTTACAAAGCATTAGTTGAAAATCAGTTGGAAAAGAAGATTAAAATCCAACGTAGTGATCGAGGAGGCGAATATCTTTCCAATGAATTTTCTGTATTTTGTGAAGAAAATGGTTTGATTCACCAAGTTAGTGCACCGTATACCCCACAAAAAAATGGTCATTCTGAAAGGAAAAATAGAACGTTGGTAGATATGGTTAATGAAATGCTTTTACATGCAAAATTACCAACGAATTTGTGGGGGGAGCTTTGTTGACGGCTTGTTTTGTGCAAAATAGAGTACCTTCAAAGAATTTTAAAGGTTTCACCATATGAATTATGGAAAGGAAGAAAGCCTAACTTAAATTTCTTAAGGGTATGGGGTTGTTTAGCCTATTATAGAATTCCGGATCCTCAAAGACCTAAGTTAGGACTTAGAGGAATTAAAAGCACACCTGTAGGATATGCTGAGAACTCAAAGGCATACAAGTTATTGGACATTGAGTCTAAATATATTGTGGAATCTAAAGATGTTGAGCTCTTGGAAACAAAGTTTATTGTTGAATCTAATAATTCACATGAGGATACATAACAAGATGGTAATGCAAGCATTGGTGATAATGCAGTAACTCAAGAAAATTATGTCGAACTAGTTCTTCTTCTAATAATAAAAGAAAGGCAATTGAATCTCATGTAGAACCAAGGAAAAGTTAAAGAGTTAGAAAATAAAAAAAATGTAGGTTCAGATTTTATTTCTTCTCAAGCACTAGTCTTTCTCCTCTCTCATTAAGCTCAATCTCAGCATACTAAATCACGTAGCGTTGTATAATAACTTTTGTGGCGTGCAACCCAATCCATATATATATATATATATATATATATATATATAGTCGACTGCGCTCACTAGGGGTGTACAGACTCCGGAAGGGCTCCTTCAGCCCAAGCACTATATTGTTGCGGCGTGCAGCCCGACCCAATACTGCTGCGGTGTCCAGCCCGATCCAATTTTGTTGTGACATCCAGCCCGATCCAATACTGTTGCAGCGTGCAACCCGATCAAATAAAATATAATCAATATATTGCTGCAGAGTGCATCCCGACCCATAATGTATAATATAATATGTTGCGGCGTGCAGCCCGACCCATAATGCCACTCTCACTCAGGCCCTCGGCCTCACTCAGTCATCACTCTCTCCAGTCTCGCTCGCGGGCTCAAAATGTCATGAAACTAGCCCGACAACAATGATATGATGTATCAATAATAACAACTAAGACTGAGAGATGATATGAATGCATGAATATGACTGAAAACAAAATATCAATAAAATCAGTGAGATGACAACAAGAAACGACCACTGTGGGTCCTAACAACATCAGCATCAAGCCTAAACATGATAATTAATATGATTGACAACTCAATTACTCTATCGCATGGTGAAAACATAATTATCAACACGCTCATCACCTAGCATGTGCGTCACTGTGATGACTCAAAAGGTCATCCCGTATATTTTTAGCTAATTTTGTATTCCGAGGTCGTGAAAAACTCTTTCTATCTCACCTCAATTTGCGTGTGCAGCCCGGGGGTGTAGCCGGGAAGCCTTTATGTGAAAAAAATTGATAAAAATGATAAATTTGTATTGGAAATTTGAATAAAGTTGGCCTCAGTCAACTTTTTTGGTAAACGGACCCGTACCCGTGATTTGACGGTCCTGGAGGATTCGTAGAAAAATATGGGTCTTGGGTGTATGCCCGGAATCGAATTCCGAGGTCCCAAGCCCGAGAAATGAATTTTTAAAGAAATCGAAAAATATAAAGTTTTTTTAAAATGAAATTTGAGGTGAAACCTGTGATATCTGGCCCGTATCATGGTTCTGGATCCCGGTACAGGTTCGATATGTCTTATATGTGTTACCTGTGAAATTTGGTAAGAAACGGACTTAGACTGACGTGATTCGAACCTTAAATGCAAAAATTGATGTTTAAAGAAGTTTCAAAAAATTTCATTGATTTTTGGTTTGATTCGTCATTTTAGTGTTATTTTATGTGATTTGGAACCTCGAGCGAGTCTGTATTATGTTATAAGACTTGTTTGTGCATTTAGACGGGGCCCGGGGGTCCTCGGGTGTGTTTCGGATAGGTTCCGGGTTCATTTTCCCTATTTTGAACTGCTGAAAACTGTCATATGGTTTCGCATAGAAGGATCCGCGATCACATAGAGTGTCTGACTCGGCCAGTAATTTCCTTCACTGTGATCGCAATAGTTGGTCCGCGATCGCAGAAGCCAACTTACTCCTTATACGCGGTCGCATAAGCTGTTCCGCGATCGCGTAGAGCATTTTAAGCCAGCTTTATTTTCCTTCTACGCGATCGCGCCTCGATCCCCGTGATCACGATTCTTTAAAAGCCTGGGCAGATTATAAGTTTCCAAAATCGGGGGTTTCACCATTTTAAGCATATTTTGACTTCTAGAACTCAGTTTTGAGCGATTCCTTGTGGGATTTTCACACAAATCGAATGGGTAAGTGTAATTAAATATATTTCATGAATTAGTTCTTATTTGTATCATTTAAATTGTGTTTTGGGGTGAGGGGATTGTGGGTTTTGAAAGAAAACTTCAAAAATGAAAATTCATGATTTGAATGACCAAATGTTATCGGAATTGGATAAATTTGGTATGGGTGAACTCGTATCAGAACGGGTAATCGGAATTTGTAAGATTTGTCGAGTTTCGAGGTGCGTGCTCGGGGCTCGACTTTTGGGTCAATTTTTATAAAATTGCAAAGATTGAAACTTTATTATTCGGAATCGTACCTTATACGTTTTATATGAAGTTGTTTTAGTTGATTGTGAGCCGTCTGGAGGCCTTCCTGCCCGAGAAGTCTATTTTTGAGTATCGGGTTGTCGTCTTTGAGGTAAGTATCTTGCCTAACCTTTTGTGGGGGAACTACCCCTTAGGATTGAGTCTTCTATGTTGATTGTAGTCCGCGTACGCGAGGTGACGAGTGTGTACTCGAACTTATTTGCAAATAGATTGCCCTTTAGGGATTTTTGGGTCCTTAGGTTCCCCGTATATGAATTGAACTTTTTATATCTGAACTCCTGATTTCTTGTCTCATCTCCTCCTCTTCAAGTTAGAAGTACTTGCCTAGAATTCCTTGTTTCTTATATGATCTTAATTGACTTAAATGAAGACTTTGCTTTTCCTACCTTTATACTATGTCTTCCTTCATATGCTGCCTATTTACTGAGCATTGTTCAAACTGAGTTTATTTGGTGAAGCTAATTGTCTAAGTGAGATTGGTTATAGCTGATTCCCATGCCGGGATGATTTGGTTTCTTGGTTGCGAACTTGAATGTATAGAATCGTTGCTATATTTGTCTTGTTTTCCCCTCGTTATGTTGTTCTCTCTTTGTGCTTGGCATTCCTCTCAGTGGCTACTTCTTATGAGCGAGTTGTTACCACTTTTGCGATTTAAGTCTTTGTATTGATTTTGCTCATCGCACTTTGTATTCGGCCTTGTTTGCTTTCGCGCCGGTTGTGGCAATATATGTTGTTTCTGTCCCATTTTGATTGTTTTCCCGAGTGGCTGCATTGTATATTTAAATTGGTACTACGGACAAAGATCTGGGAGCTTTCCCCCGTACTGCATTGCATATTTAAATTGGGACTACAGACAGAGATCCGGGAGCTTTCCCCCTGTACTACATCACATATTTAAATTGGGACTACGGACAGAGATCCGCGAGTTTTTCCCCTGTACTGCATCGCATATTTAAATTGGGACTATGGACAGAGATCCGGGAGCTTTTCCCCTGTACTGCATTGCATGACAAATTCTGAGTGGCGGACTGAGTTTCGGTAGTTTATGATTGAGAAGATTTGAACCGAAAGATACAAATATATATATTAAAAAGTGTAGATGAAAAGCAATTATCTCCAGGAAAAGTTATGTCTAGAGGACTTCTTTTCGAAAGTATATTTGAAAAACATTTGTCTTGCAGAATGATGATATTTGAAAGAGCAGTACTTGGGAAAATATATTTTGAACATCACGTGTTTTGATGATATTTAAAAGAGCAGTACTTGGGAAAAAATATTTTGAACATCACGTGTTTTGGTGATATTTGAAAGAGCAATACTTGGGAAAATATATTTTGAACATCAGGTATTTTGTTGATACTTGAAAGAGCAATATTTGGGAAAGTGTATTTGAACATTCCGTATTTGAAGAGACTATGTTTTAAAGATTTCTCTTTATAAAAATATATAAATATACATCCAGAGAAAGTATGTTTCAAAAAGAAATTTCTCTATTCCGAAATGATTATATCTTTAAAGTTTTCAAAATGAACTCACAATTTAAAGGTTTTCACTCGAAAGTTTGACCAGTTTTATTGAGTCATTGGCTAAGGCCTGACGTGAATAAATTGATGCAGTGCGAAGTTGCTTGTATTTTTTTTTTGTTGGGTTGTAGTTGCCGCCATTTGGATTGCATCCTTTCCATTCTATTTGCGTATTTCTATTATGTTGTCCGTTGATCGTGATTATTGAATTTTCTTCCGTATTATTTGATTGTATCGTTAATTACATTGAGAAATCTTTAGATAGATATTTTGGATCGGTCATTTATACATCTTGCCTTTTTACTTATTAGACCGGTGGTGTCTTGACTAGTCCTCGTCACTACTTCACCAAGGTTAGTCTTGATACTTACTGGGCACCGCTGTGGTGTGCTCATACTACACTTCTGCACATTTTTGTGTGCAGCTTCAGGTTATGGTTGTTGGTAGCTATGCAGATTGTTGCTGAGGAGACTCAAGGTAACCTACTGCTGCGTTCGTAGGCTTCGGAGTCACCTTCCTATTTTATTTCTATTCAACTATACTTACTTAGATTTGATAGAAAGATTTCGTAGAGCTTATGACTTGTACTTACCGGGTTTTGGGAAATTGTAAACTCTGTCAAGAATTCTATTTTGAATTTTTTTTTTAAATTTCCTTTATTATTGTTGTTGTTCAGTGGAAATGTTAGGCTTACCTTGTCCCAAAGACTAGGCGTCATACGATACCCAACGGAGGGAAATTTGGATCGTGACAAGTTGGTATCAGAGCTCTAGGTTCATAGGAGCTACGAGTCATAAGCGGGTTTGGTAGAGTCTTGCGGATCGGTGCGGAGACGTTTGTACCTATCTTCGAGAGGCTACGGGACTATCAGGACAATTCCACTTCATTCGTTCCTATCGTGCGAGTTCATTGATCTTGAAGTTTGAAATTCTCATTCCATTCTCTCATCGATGGTGAGGACACGAGCGGCGGTTCCAGATGATGCTACTCCGAAGAAAATGTCGCAAGGGTCAGAGACAGAGGCCAACGAGGAGCACGTTTTTCCGCAGTTAAGATGCCTACCAGAGCATCCGTTGGGGAATCACCAGTAGTCCTAGTTGGGGGACAGGTACTGGAGGTGCTTGTTGCTACCCCGGACTTCAGAAGACCGGAGCGCAGTTTTGAGTACAATTGGTACATCGGCTCAGGCAGGGTTGATTCTAGTGCACCAGTTGCTTCACAGATCAGGGGAGGAGTTCAGATTCCCACCGTCTGCACTCCAGAGCAGCGAGATCATATTGGTCAAGTTCCAGTTGTCATGTCAGCACGGCATGTGGTTTCAGTTCAGCCCGTGGTTGGGACAGCAACGTCGGAGGTAGATCACCTTGGGATTTAGAGGTAGTAGAAGTACCACCCTTCTATCTTTTAGTTGATTGGCGGCGGGTATTGCCCCGGGTTTTACTATGGGAGTGTCACTATATTCTTCGCTTTCGGGTGTTGTGGAGACGAGCGAGATTGCTTTTGTCATGTCTCAGATTCAGAGTAGTAGATTGATCAGTGGTGGCGGCATATGAGTTGGGGTAACCTGGCCGAGTTAGCTTCACTAGCATGGATTCAGTCTTTCGGAGATGCTTTGAGAGAGTTGCACCTCAGTTCCTTCGGGATGTACGGCGCGCGGTTGAGCAGTTGCATCAGGGCGCTATGTCACTATTGGAGTATGACGTTGGATTTAGTGAGTTGGCCAGATATATGCCTCACTTGATTGCTTCAGTTAGGAGGCGAGTTCGTAGATTCATTGAGGGATTCAGGCATGGTAGAGAATTTAGGGTCAACCAGTTCAGTTCCATTGCCAGCTTCGCATGGGACAGTTTCAGATACTCATGGGTCTCAGAGGATCCGTATCATATGTCTTCCACAGCCACATCGGTAGAGAGATTGTTTTCAGTGTGGAGATGTTAGCCACAGGGTAGGAGATTGCAGGATTCAGGTGGGAGAGTTATAGCAGGGTATTCAAGTGGATAGAAGGCGCCTAAGAGGGGGAGACCCGACCCGTGATGTGTTGCATATAGTAGGCTAGAGGCCGTCGCGTCAGATATCGTCACCCAGGTATGGCTTGATGTGCTAAAGTGGGGTACCATTGTATTTCACTATAGTCCTGTTGGTCAGGACGAGTTCCCATTATTTGTTGTCTCATTTATGAGTGAGTTTCATTTATTGCACTCTATCTTTGTGCTTGCTCCTATTGGGAGATTCTATGAGTATTAGTTGTGTGTATCATTGTTTTATTCATCCTTGCTAGTGGTGAAATTGGAAGTGAGTCCATGTCATCCTTCGTGGTAAGCTTTATTTGGTTTTCCTGAGTATTTTGTTATCGACCTGTGATTTGATACTCCATCGAGATGTGAGATCAGCTAGCGTTATGATTTTTATCAGCTGGGATGAGTTAAGGGAGAAAAATTCTATTGATATGATATATATTCGGCATGTGACTTAGCGTAGAGGGCGAGACCCTCGTGATTCTTTGTGATTTGATATGTTTGGATCGAGCTGAGTACCGCGGTGGAATTTTTATCAGGATGGAACCCTTGTGATTTGTTCATATGATTTGCTTCTTCCTTGTTATATGGCTTTTGGTAAGTTAGTATTGATAGAGAGTTACTCCTATAGGCTTGTTTGATAGTACCTTTATAAGCTTCTATATTTCATACTCAGGTATTTCGTTATGTGCTTCTTTAGTTCAGTTTGCGGGATGTGTGCCCGTGGTGTTAGCTGTGACTCGGTGATTCGGGTGTCTAATGATGAGGTCTTCGTGTTTATTGCATCATTATCAGTATTATGGGATTTGGAAACGGAGTTCTTCCATATGTGGGACAAATTGCCAGTGTTAAGTTGATTTCAGGCAGTTATTGTGATCAAAAGTGATATTGAGCCTATGTGTAATGTGTTATGTTGTGTGGTCGTGCCTTGTGTGCGAAGACCTGAGTTTATGCAGCTGGTTGAGGCTAATGCCGGATATGGATCTAGAATCAGGTCTTTTGGAAATGAGTAGAAAGTAAGGAATTGAGGTATGAGGCTTATCGATGATGATAAGAAGGCTATATGGCAGTTGTGATGGTGTCATCGGGCTTATGTAGGTTGGGGTGATGTGGGATCACCCGCGGGTGTGTTTTGGAAATGCGCAATCAGTGATTGGATGAGTTTAAAGTGAATCTTAGCATGTTCGAGGACGAACGTTTGTTTAAGAGGGGGAGATTGTGATGACCCAAAAGGTCATGTCGTATATTTCTAGCTAATTCTGTGTTCCGAGGTCGTGAAAACCTCTTTCTATCTCACCTCGATTTGCATGCACAGCCCGGGCGTGTAGCCGGGAAGCCTTTATGTGAAAATTGTTTATTGATAAAAATGATAATTTTGTATTGGAAATTTGAATAAAGTTGACCTCAGTCAACGTTTTTTGTAAACTGATCCGGACCCATGATTTGAAGATCCCGGAGGGTCCGTAGAAAAATATGGGACTTGGGTGTATGCCCGGAATCGAATTCCGAGGTCCCAAGCCCGAGAAATGAATTTTTAAAAAACNTCTTATATGTGTTATCTGTGAAATTTGGTAAGAAACGGACTTAGTCTGACGTGATTCGGACCTTAAATAAAAAAATTGATGTTTAAAGAAGTTTTGAGAAATTTCATTGATTTTTGGTTTGATTCGTCGTTTTAGTGTTATTTTATGTGATTTGGAACCTCGAGCGAGTCCGTATTAAGTTATAAGACTTGTTTGTGCATTTGGACGGGGTCCCGGGAGGTCTCGGGTATGTTTTGGATAGGTTCCGGGTCCATTTTCCCTATTTTGAACTGCTGAAAACTGTCATCTGGTTTCCTTCTATGCGATCGCATAGAAGGATCCGCGATCGAATAGAGTGTCTGACTCGCCCAGTAATTTCCTTCATTGCGATCGCAATAGTTGGTTCGCGATCGCAGAAGCCAACTTACTCCTTATACGCGATCGCATAAGCTGTTCCGCGATCGCGTAGAGCATTTTAAGCCAGCTTCATTTTCCTTCTACGCGATCGCGCCTCAATCCCCGCGATCGCGTTTCTTTAAAAATCTGGGCAGATGATAAGTTTCCAAAATCGGGGGTTTCACCATTTTAAACATATTTTGACTTCTAGAACTCGGTTTTGGGCGATTCCTTGTGGGATTTTAACACAAATCGAATGGGTAAGTGTTCTTCCACTAGAATTAAATATATTTCATGAATTAGTTCTTGTTTTTATCATTTAAATTGTGCTTTTGGGGTGAGGGTATTGTGGGTTTTGAAAGAAAACTTCAAAAATGAAAATTCATGATTTGAATGACCAAATGTTATCGGAATTGGATAATTTGGTGTGGGTGAACTCATATTGGAATGGGTAATCGGAATTCGTAAAATTTGTCGGGTTCCGAGGCGCGGGGCCGGGGGTCGACTTTTGGGTCGATCTTTATAAATTTACAAAGATTGAAACTTTATTATTCGGAATCGTTCTTTATACGTTTTATATGTATTTTGAAGTTGTTTTTAGGTAATTTTGAGCCGTCCAGAGGCCTTCCTTCTCGAGAAGTCTATTTTTGAGTACCGGGTTGTCGTCTTTGAGGTAAGTATCTTGCCTAACCTTGTATGGGGGAACTACCCCTTAGGATTGAGTCTTCTATGTTGATTGTAGTCCGCGTACGCGAGGTGATCAGTGTGTTCTCGAACTTATTTGCAAATAGATTACCCTTTAGAGATTTTTGGGTCCTTAGGTTCTCCGTATATGAATTGAACTTGTTATATCTGAATTCCTGATTTCTAGTCTCATCTCCTCCTGTTCAAGTTAGAAGTACTTGCCTATAATCCCTTGTTTCTTATATGATCTTAATTGACTTAAATGAAGACTTTGTTTTTCCTACCGTTATGTTATGTCTTCCTTCATATGTTGCCTATTTACTGAGCATTGTTCAAACTGAGTTTATTCGGTGAAGCTAATTGTCTAAGTGAGATTGGTTATAGCTGATTCCCTTGCCGGGATAATTTGGTTTCTTGGTTGCGAACTTGAATGTATAGAATCGTTGCTATATTTGTCTTGTTTTCCCCTCGTTATGTTGTTCTCTCTTTGTGCTTGGCATTCCTCTCAGTGGATACTTCTTATGAGCGAGTTGTTACCAATTTTGTGATTTAAGTTTTTGTATTGATTTTCTCATCGGACTTTGTATTCGACCTTGTTTACTTTCGCCGGTTGTGGCAATATATGTTGTTTCTATCGCATTCTGATTGTTTTCCTGAGTGGTTGCATTGTATATTTAAATTGGGACTACGGACAGAGATCTGGGAGCTTTCCCCCTGTACTGCATTGCATATTTAAAATGGGACTACGGACAGAGATCCGGGAGCTTTCCCCCCGTACTGCATCACATATTTAAATTGGGACTACAGACAGAGATCCGGGAGATTTCCCCCTGTACAGCATCGCATATTTAAATTGGGACTATGGACAGATATATGGGAGCTTTCCCTCTGTGCGGCATCGCATATTTAAATTGGGACTACGGACAGAGATTCGGAAGCTTTCCCCCTGTACTGCATTGCATGAAAAATTCTGAGTGGCGGACTGAGTTCTGGTAGTTTATGATTGAGGAGATTTGAACCGAAAGATACAAATATATATATTGAAAAGTATAGCTGAAAAGCAATAATCTCCAGGAAAAGTTATGTCTAGAGGACTTCTTTTCGAAAGTATATTTGAAAAATATTTGTCTTGCCGAATGATGATATTTAAAAGAGCATTACTTGGGAAAATATATTTTGAACATTACGTATTTTGATGATATTTGAAAGAGCAGTACTTGGGAAAATATATTTTGAACATCACGTGTTTTGATTGAAAATATATTTTGCACATCACGTGTTTTGATGATATTTGAAAGAGAAGTACTTGGGAAAAAATATTTTGAACATCAAGTGTTTTGATGATATTTGAAAGAGCAGTACTTGGGAAAATATATTTTGAACATCACGTGTTTTGATTGAAAATATATTTTGCACATCACGTGTTTTGATGATATTTGAAAGAGCAGTACTTGGGAAAAAATATTTTGAACATCAAGTGTTTTGATGATATTTGAAAGACAAGTACTTGGGAAAATATATTTTGAACATCACATATTTTGATGATACTTGAAAGAGCAGTATTTGGGAAAGTGTATTTGAACATCCCGTATTTGAAGAGACTATGTTATAAAGATACCTCTTTATAAAAATATATAAATATACATCCAGAGAAGCATGTTTCAAGAAGAAATTTCTCTATTCTGAAATGATTATATCTTTAAAGTTTTCAAAATGAACTCACGATTTAAAGGTTTTCACTCGAAAGTTTGACCAGTTTTATTGAGTCATTGGCTAAGGCCCGACGTGAATAAATTGATGTAGTGCGCAGTTTCTTGTATTTTTTCTTGTTGGGTTGTAGTTGCCTCCATTTGGATTGCATCCTTTCCATTCTATTTGCGTATTTCTATTATGTTGTCCGTTGATCGTGATTATTGAATTTTCTTTCGTATTATTCGATCGTATTGTTAATTACATTAAGAAATCTTTAAATAGATATTTTGGATCGGTCATTTATACATCTTGCCTTTTTACTTATTATACCGGTGGTGTCTTGACTAGTCCTCGTCACTACTTAACCGAGTTTGTCTTGATACTTACTGGGCACCACTGTGGTGTGCTCATACTACACTTCTGCACATTTTTGTGTACAACTTCAGGTTATGGTTGTTGGTAGCTGTGTAGATCGTTGCTGAGGAGACTCAAAGTAACCTGCTGGTGCGTTTGCAGGCTTCGGAGTCACCTTCCTATTTATTACTATTCAACTATAGTTACTTATTCCTAGGCAGTTGTACTTAGATTTGATAGAAAGATTTCGTAGAGCTTATGACTTGTACTTACCGAGTTTTGGGAAATTGTAAACTCTGTCAAGAATTCTATTTCAATTTTTTTTTTAAATTTCCTTTATTATTGTTGTTGTTCAGTGGAAATGTTAGGCCTACCTAGTCCTTAAGACTAGGTGCCATCACGATACCCAACGGAGGGAAATTTGGGTCGTGACAGTCACCTATATACCAATCACATAACACGTATTGCGCGGTTTTATACCCTCAACACTAAGTTTAGAAGGGTTACTTACCTCGAACAAGAAAATTCCACTATCGATCAAGCCAAGTGATGCTCCAAAAATTCCATCACGCACGTAGTGACCTCTGAACGGCTCAAAACTAGCCAAAAGCAATTCAAATACATCAGATAAAACCCAAGGTAACAATTACAAATTATATGGATCGAATTCTAAGTCAAATCCCAAATTCTGACAAAAATCACACCTGGGGCCCGCACCTCGGAACCCGACAAAACTCACAAAATCCGATTACTCATTCAATTACGAGTCCAACCATACTAGTTTCACTTTAATCCGACTCCAAATCGGTGTTCAAATCCCAAAAATTCATTTTACGAAATTTCTATAATTTTCCCCAAATTTACATCTCAAAATAATAATTGGATGATGAAATCAATGATATATTCATGTATATTAACCAAATCTGAGTTATAATCACTTACCCCGATGAATTTCCTGAAAATCCCACGAAAAATCGCCACAAACTGAGCTCCCAAGGTCCAAAATGTGAAATAATACCCTAAACCTCATTTATATAGTGCATTCTATGAACTCCCAATGTGCGGTCCGCACAATTCCAAGTGCGGTCGCACATCCCAGCTCTTGCGGTCGCAAAAAAATGGTGCAACCGCACCTTTTTGGTGGCTACACTGCCAGAACTTAGTATTTTGGGCATAACTTTCTCTACAAATGTCCAAATGATGGCCTTTCTAGAAACTAGACACGAAGGGCTACAACTTTCGTATTTGAATCATCTCAAAATTCCTTCTAGACCAAAAGATATAAGCTTTCGAAGTCGGATCGGCGAATCTACAAAATCTCCCATGGAGTGCGGCCAAAGCAAAATTATGCGGTCCGCACCCCTCCTCTGTGATCCATATTTTTATGTTGTGCTCTGCACTTTCAAAGCACCAGAACAATATCAGAGTGCCGAAAATGCCCGGACTCGCTCTAAACTCACCCCAAAACACACCCGAGGTCTCCGGGACCTCAACCAAAGGTACCATCAAGTCCTGAAATACCATACAAACTCAATCGAGCCCTCAAATCACATCAAACAATACTAAAAACATGAATGGCACACCAATTCAATCTTAATGAACTTGAAACCTCAAACTTCTATAACCGATGTTGAAACCTATCAACTCACGTCCAATTGACCCCAAATTTTGCACACAAGACATAAATGACATAATGAAGCTATTCCAATTTTCAAAATCGTATTTTGATCCCGATATAAAAGTCAACTTCTCGGTCAAACTCCCAAACTTAAATTTTCGATTTAGCCATTTCAAGCCTAACTAAACTCTGAACTTCCAAATAACTTTCCGAACACGCTCCTAAAGTCCAAAAATCACCATATGGAGCTATTGGAATCATCAAAAATTTTATTCCGGGGTCGTTTACACATATGGTTAATGCAATGCTTTTACATGCGAAATTACCACCGAATTTGTGGGGGAAAGCTTTGTTGACGGCTTGTTTTGTGCACAATAGAGTACTTTCAAAGAAGTTTAAGGTTTTACTATATGAATTATGGAAAGGAAGAAAGCCTAACATAAATTTCTTAAAGGTATAGGGTGGTTCAGCCTATTATAGAATTCTGAATCCTAAAAGAACTAAGTTAGGACTTAGAGGAATTAAAAGCATATTTGTAGGATATGCTGAGAACTCAAAGGCATACATGTTATTGGACATTGAGCCTAAATATATTGTGGAATCTAAAGATGTTGAGTTCTTGGAAACAGAGTTTATTGGTGAATCTAATAATTCACACAAGGATACAAAACAAGATGGTAATGCAAGCATTGGTGATAATGCAGTAACTCAAGAAAATTGTGTCGAACCTGGTTCTTCTTCTAACAATAAACGAAAGGCAATTGAATCTCATGTAGAACCAAAGAAAGTCAAATAGTTAGGAAAAGAAAAAATATAGGTTCTGATTTTATTTCTTCTCAAACACTAGTCTTTTTGGTAGAAGGAAGTAGAGATGAGGTATTAAATAAAATACTCATTATTTTAAATTTAGAAGAGGATCCTAAAACCTATAGTAAGGCTTAGAGAAATTGAACTACAAATCATGTTAAATTGTGTGTTGTCATTGTAAGGACCCACATAGGTCGTGTACATGTTCAATTATCTGCTAAATTGTTGTTTTGTACTCAGCCACATTTTACTTGTTTATTTTATCTCAGTCTATATTGTTCCTTTTTGATACATTATAACATTTCTGTTGGGCCGATTTCTATGATTACTGAGAGCCCGAGAGACTGGAGAGATTTATGAACGAATGAGGCCGAGGGCCTGATTGTGAGATATTATACTATAGCACGTGAGTTGTCTATGCAAATTCAGATATTATACTATAGCACGTGAGTTTTCCGTGCAGATCCAGATATTATACTATAGCACGTGAGTTATCTATGCAAATCCAGATATTGATACTATAAAACGTAACTTGTCCGTGCAGCATGTAAGTTGTCCTTACGGATTATAGCACTTGGGTTGAAGGAGCCCCTTCGGAGTCTGTACACCCCTAGTGAGCGTACGTACCTAATATATGCGAGTGCCAAATGCTAAGAGAGTGGAAGGATTTAGTGATTGTTACTCTGAGAGGATGCATTGATCTCATTATTGTTGTACTACAGTTGTCATATATCATTGTTGTGGAAATTACTGTAACTGAACTTAGCTATGAAGCTCGTCACTAATTTCAGTTCTTTATTTAGTATTGTTACTTACTGAGTTGATTGTACTTATACTACACCATGCACCTCGTGTGCAGTACTTCCGGACACAGTGATTGCTAGTTTTTCGGAGCTTTGTCTATGGAGATTATAGAGGTAGCTGCTTGACGTACGCATAACTTGACTCTCCTTCTTTCAGTTTTTTGTACTGTTCTATATTTTCAGATAGTGTTTTTATCAGTCAGACTTCGTTATCATTTAGATGCTCATGTACTCAGTGACACCGGGTTTCGGGAATGTGTTTTATGTTAGTAAATTGTGAGATTTTTTATGGAATTTAAATATTATGTTTGCAAACTTAAAAGAAAATGTAGTTTATTGAGGTTGTCGGCTTGCATAGTATTGAGATAGGTGTCATCACGACAAATTTGAATTTTGGATCGTGACAGTATAAAGAATCAATAATAAATAGATCACTGCAAAATTCGTATCGTTATATGCAATACATTAATACTTACGAGATAATATAATGTGTGACTTACCCAAAGAGAGGAATTCAGGATAAAGAAGACGAAAATTGAAAGAAGGAACACATGACATTGATTACTTTATCTTGAACTACAAAAAACACACAGTTGAAGGGTGTGTTTGGTATAACGAAAAATATTTTCTGTGGACTTGAAAAATAAGTAGTAATTTTATTTATTTTTTTGGTGTTTGGTACGCAAATTAAGGAAAATAACTTCGCAAGACTATTCATAATAATTTAAATACAATAAACGTGAAACCATAAACTTTCGAACCAACAACCTTCCGTACCCACAAATTTCATAAGCTTCGAACCGCAAAACTTTCGAAACCGCGAAATTTCGAACCTGTAAACTTTATAATTTCTAAACCCGTAAACTTCCAAACACATAAACCTCTGAACTCATATCTTTGGAACTTGTAAAATTTCGAACCTGTAAATCGAAAGATGAAAAAACTAAAACTAAAAATATAAAAAAAAAAAAGAATTC